>QJNZ01000824.1:0-40868 GCA_004155055.1 Monosporascus sp. CRB-8-3
TAGCGTGGTCGCCTGCGAACATTGGGAACAGTACCGATCCTACCTGCGTACCTGTTTCTCTACGACTATAAACTTAATCATTAATTTGATAAGTGCATTAAGTCGTATGAGATCTGATAGTGTCCCGCCTAGTGTGAGGCCTCACATTTTTCAGATCCGAAAAGTCAGCAGAATTAAATTACCCAGTCACCCAAGTCTTAGTGTATTAGGACCGCAGAAACCATGATTTCTTGAAAAATGCCGCCTACCCCCCGTCAGAAAATAAGCTTAAATTTCTCCTATGTTAGAAAAAGGCCGCCCACCGTACCCGGGGCAACGCATAGTTGTAAGGGAATGCGTCTAGATACCGTCGGGACCCTGTTTGAACATGCACTTTTCCCCCAGAGCCCGTCGAGAACCTGTCGACCTCTGAGCTGGCAAGCTGGGAGCGCGTCTAGAACTGTAGTGGGACAGAGTGGGTACGTAGCCAATCAGAGGGGGGCACTTTAACGGAATCCGTCGAGTTCCGTGCAAGTATACTTAAGTACCTAGGTAGGCTCTCCAGAGCGTTCATTGAGTACGTACAGCCCACCCAGCTTCGTCTCCTCGAGAGACATAGAACCGCTCAATATCCTGCTGATATAAAGTCAAGGTTTGCTGACGCTTAACCGTCAACTTATCCGTTCGTACAAATGGCCTCTTCGGATCCGCAAGAATGATGCAATCATTGTGGAGATAGCCTCTGTACAGTGATGAATTGTCTGCCTTTTGTATCTGCCTTTGAATGGTAGCCAATAATTGTTCCAAGGCTGTGGGATCACTCGGTTTAGGATCATTCAATTCGACAAGTAAAGCAGGAAACTTCTGACCAGTTCCAACCTGTAGCAGGGGTTAATAGCGACTAGAACCAAAGGCGTCATGACTTTTACTTACCATAAGACATTCGTTGACGGAAGGGTGTGCCGAGATAGTAGCTTCGACATGCGAAGGTGAGATCTTTATGCCATCGGCTAAAGCGATTATATCATCACTCCTGCCCCAATAAAGCCAGTGGTCCGGTTTTGTTGGATGCTTCGCGTATAAATCCTTAAGGTTGATCTCCTGGGCATCGGGAAATGTGTGGAATATGCCTTGGAAAAGTGACCACTTCTCATTTCGGACGACCCAATGCTCGTAGACTCCCGGCTCTACCTCCCGGAAATCGAACCCGGAGTAAGGGTGAAAGGCAAAATAAAGAAAGTTATCTCGATCGACAATGAGATTTCCGGTCAGGAAGCCCTCTGTTGTTCCTGTTAAGTTAAATACTCGTACGACTTTATTGACTTCTGCTGCAGACTCTGGGCTCATTGGACCTGAAATACTGTTAACGTCCCGTTTCTAAGTATATAGAGTGCTAACTTACCACCGGCCACGGCCATCAACTTTGAAGACCTAAGTTTCGGTAGAATTTCCGGAGCTTGACCTAGTTCATTGACATACTGTGGCAGGACAAACCAGATGTCGACTTTCCCGTAATCCGCGAGGCTCTGAAATAAACTCAGATTCGGGGTGACACCAGCAGGTCCCATGATGCTCTGCGTTCCGTAGAAAAAAGTCGATAAAAGATTCACGATAATTGCCGAAGCCTGTTATTGTGATCATTAGAGTTGAACGGCTGTCAAGTCGGTTTTAGGAAGGCATACATGAAGAAGCACATTGGGACAGTACACACGATTCCCCTTTTCGAACAAAGTTGCCCAGGGAGCCAAGCCATGGTCGCCCTCTGTTGGCGGCAAAAGCGGCACAGCATCCACTGTAGCTACCAGGCCGTGTGTTATTGTGATAGTTTTCGGTAAGCCTGTTGAGCCCGAACTGTGAAGGACACAAAAGGGTTCTGCGACAGCTTCGTCAAAGGTCTTGGTGTAAGGATAATGATCAATCGTATCTGCATTAAGCAGCTCTTCCACTTCGGGCATTTCGAGAACATGCATATTGTGTCCATGCCATAGATCTTTAAGACAACCCCGCGGCTGTCCTCGAGGGTGGACCCACAATCTGCAACTAGTGGCATTGATGATAGCCGCAGCACCTTCTTTGCTGTTGTTCGGTGATAGAAACAAGACCTACCAAGCGAATCAAAGGTTAATCGATTACTTATAGTCCGATAAGTGTTTATGGATAGTTCACCTTGTAGCCAACTTTAATACAAGCCAGAATGATTAGGAAGTAGCGAATATCGTCTTCAAATACACACCGGTTAGCATTTTCAACTCTTGAACTAACAACATTTCATAAACTCACGTGGTCCGATATATGCAATTGTTTGGAATGAATCTCTTTTGCCGACCAAGCCATCTAGCCACCAGGCGGTTTTATTGACTGCGTTGGCAAAGGTTCGGGCAGATATCTCGCGAAAGCCCTGAGATATATCTGCCGATAAAGCGATGGAGTACACAATGCGATTTGGCTCAGTAGTCGAAAGTTCATCCACAAGGTGGGGAATAAGTCTTTTCCCGTAGTGTGTGGTGAGTGCCATGTTCAAGAAGTTATGGAATTTCGAAGACTATGATAAGGCCTCGTTCAATGAGTAAAGAAGATTCGCAAAAGCTCTCAAGCCCGCGTATCATAATTTGAGAGATTTCACAGGAATCGTATTCTTGATATAGAGAGACTAGTCGAATTACTTGACTGTGTTGAGGTCTGCTTAGATGTAGCGGGTCTATGGTGGGAGTTTCTTCCGCGCGGTGAAAAGTAATCAGAAGCAGCAGTTTTATTACCGTACTTTGTTCGTACTTTCTTTGTACTTTCTTTAATCCAGATTTATCCCGGACCAGTCAGTAGGCCAGAGGTCAGTCATCAGGGGTATGGTACTTTACATTCTATTACGCCAAGGGCTTTCGCCGTGTTTCAGTCATCACTTATCTTCTGGTCGTATGTAAGGTGAGAGACCTGAGTGAGTTCCAGAAAAGTGGGACGTCCCACGCGTATGTGGGGGATGGGTCCTACCTACCGACATTTAGCCTCGACCGCTATGTACAAATCGGGTCCACTTAGTTTCCGAACACCTTAAAATATTACGAAAAATATTTATAAAACCATAACGCCTTAATAAAAATAAATACAAAAATAAAGTAATATATATTAATACCAGCGGATATAAAATATATTATTAAATTAATATTTTTTAAAGTATTCTTAAATAAAAGTACATTTAAATATTTAAAATTTTATATATAAAAAAGAAAATAAATTTTTTATTTATTATTTATATATATAAAGAAAGTAATTATATAATATTAAATTAAAGTTAAAGTTATATAAGATATAAAGGTTTCGTTTTAAATAAACGTTATTGAATTTTTTAATAAATATTAATTATAACTTATTAAAACCTTTATAAAACTTTATAAAATTAATATATAATTTTATAATGTTATAACATTAAAAATAAAGAAAGTTTAATACTTTTATATATAATTTTAAAATAAAAATATAAATAAATATACTAATATAAATTTTAATGATTTTTTTTATTTTTATAAATGCTATTTAATTACTACTTTTTCGTTTTTCGTTTAATTATATATGTAATTATTTATATTAATTTTTACTATTATATATAACTTATAAGTGCTGTATTTTAGATATTTAAATATCTTAATGTGATAAAATTTGCTGTTCGGAAACTAAGTGGACCCGATTTGTACCCTTATTTACCCGGTTAGCTACTTCATCACCATAGGTATTCCCTCCTCACACCCTTGGTTCCTGCAGTCGTCACAGGTAAGAGGTACGACGTGCTAACAACCTTGCGGTCTTGGCACCGGCGAAAAGATACTCCTTACTGCTGCCACATTATTATAAAGTTCGAACTCCATCAAGCTTTTGAAATAAATATCCGTTAATGAAAATCCGCCACGATATGCCGCATCAGACCCGATACGGTCGCAATGCTTGGAATTACAGACGACCAGATTCATACTGCGTTGCTCTTGCATTATCCCTGTTATGAATACAAGCAGGTCACATTTGCAGAATCTTCCAATTCTCGGAACTACATTAGAAACCTATGATATATCCGTACGAGATCGTACGGATGGCGTGCCTAGATTGCTCTCTTCAACAGCAGACAGCAACCCGAAATTGAGGATCCGGTCGACTGCAACCCCGTGAATTAGGTCCACATCACATCTCAATACGGGCCCATGTACTCGAACCTTTATCGGGGAGACCTTGTCTTTGACAATCCATAATGATAGTGATTATATCTGTCCGCAACTATTCGTCGCTGCAATTAAATAGTTTCTCCTTTTCCCCGCAGTGCAGGGGCACTGTTATGGTATTCTGTTATCTTTGAAATTGTTACAATTGATAATTGGCTCTCTTTCGTGCGGGCATATAGATCAAGTCCGTGATAAAAATGACCGATCGTCAGCGCTTTTAATTCTAATTTGGTCAATGTGGATCTCAAGACTTACAGGCCCGAGAGCAGTGCTTAGATAATCTCATGATGAAGCTTTATTGCTTATCATCCTATTAAAGCTTTATAAGTTCAACCGTCTATTTCAACACAAGGGGAAATAAATCATCGAGGCATCAAACAATTCTTTTGCGATCTGGCGACCAAACATTATGATGGCATATCAAACTCAAACCAGCTTTAAGCTCCTCCCTGGTCAGTCTGATCTGATCGAATTAGCGGTTAAGCTGCTCAACGATCATCAACAAAGCGATTACTGCGCATACGAGCGAGGTGCCCTATGGCACGTCGGTCTTGGCAGTCGCTCATCGCTCTCGGTACACCCCGCGGGTGACAAGGCTACTGTAATTTCCCAAGGGGGCTCTGTCACAGATGATATTCGAGGATCCATTGCCGACGTTGTCAGAAAGTTCCTTCGAGATCATGGCTTATCCGATGGCAATACCTTCGGGTACGTTAACTTCAACTATGCCGCTCATTCGCGAGGACAGATTTTCAAGACGGGAAGATGGCCATTATTGAGCCTATTTATTCCGCGTATCGAGGTGTGCCTTGGGCCCGACTACGTCATCGTAAAGGGAGACGACAGCCATGAAATTCAAGCGTTATGCGATACGATTCGGGAACCTACCACTGTCGAATCTTCCGGCCCTCACGTTAATGTCAGCACCGTGGAGCATGCCAGCGACTATGTTGAGTGCGTTGCGAATGCGCTTTCAGAGATTGCTGCCGGACGATATGAAAAGGTTATCGCTTCTCGAGCAGTGGAGCTTGCCCAAAAAATCGACATACCTGGGACGTTGCTACGCGGAAGACGCTTCAATAACCCCGCGAGGTCATTTGCCATCAGACATGGAAGCTTTCAGGCGACTGGATTCAGTCCAGAGCTTGTTATGCTTTTGGAGCGTGGGAAGCTTGTTACCGAACCATTGGCAGGGACCCGTTCCTTGGAAGGAATTGATACGGAGGTTGAGAGACTTCGCAGCGAGCTGCTGAGCGACCCCAAGGAAATCGTGGAACATGTTATCTCTGTTAGAGAAGCCATCCATGAGCTGAAGCGTGTCTGCCTGCATGAAACGGTTATGATTGAGGATTTTATGTCGGTTCGGCCTCGAGGTAGCGTACAACACCTTGGATCCCGTGTGGCTGGTACCTTGGGACCTGGCAACGACGCATGGGATGCATTCAATGTCCTCTTCCCCTCAATCACTGCCTCTGGCATCCCTAAGGACAATGCTCTAGAGGCAATTCAGCGCCTGGAGAACCAGCCACGAGAGCTATATTCTGGTGCTATTCTACTCGCCAAGGGAACCGAATTTCTCGAAGCAGCGCTTGTTCTTCGCACGGCTCTCCAGGATGGTTCACGTCAATGGATTCAGGCAGGAGCCGGTATTATCTCGCAGTCTGATCCCCAGAGGGAGTTCATAGAAACTCGAGAGAAGCTCGCCAGCATTGCCCCATTTATCGTAGGGCAAGGAATTGCGGAACGCTAAATTGATCGGAGAGGTATTCAACACCTACCATGGTATGACCAATGCTCCGGGATTGAAATTTGTTACCAGAAAGTGGAATGATAGGAGGCTGGCCGATGTCTGAAACTATTTAGCACGCTTATCAACTAGCTACTCATCATCTATTGACATACAGACCGCAGAATCTCATTCTTGAGCATCAAGGTGTGAGACTTCCCGACATAATGATGAGGCTACCCGGGACGTTTTAGTTTGGGCAATTTTGCAGGATAGACGCAATGCTTCTGTAGGGTAGACTCTTTTTGTAATGCAGCTGGAATATAGCTGTATATTGGAATAGGGGTAAGAAGGCTGGATGATATAAAATCCATCGGCTAAACAACAGGATGCTAAGCTCATATATATTCGTACGCTTTTCTACTGCGTATAATTAGAGAAATATAAGGAGCAAAGCTGTTGAAGAAGTCTTTGCTAAGTGTTCCCTTTATCCCTGACGAATCCGTAGCCCCTGTATAGCCGAATTCAGCCGACTCCTTTCATTTCCCACACTCATCGCTCCTACAAGCAGTCAATCTGCCCATTATCTTTTCAGTGGCATAGAGGTTGAGCGGGTTTCACATACTTCATGGTATATTTGCTTCCGATTATTGGATGATATACTGGGGATATTACTCCGGCCGCCGGATGCCTGAACCTCTTGACGCTCTCATTTGCTATTTCTTGACTGGAAAATTACTCATGCTTTTTATAAATTTTCCATCTTCCCTGCCTGGATATTAATAGTAGCTTTGCCGAGTTGTGATCGACGTATCGATTGACCCTGAGTTTACGATACTGAACTGTATCACAATTCATTGAGATGTGCATTTTAATCTTTTCGGAGTGCTCCATCGGAAGCAGATATGAGGACTACAGCCATAATCACACCCAGAACGCTAAGAAGCATATAACGAACATTGACCGTACAGAATTACCTTGGTGGATGCATGGTAGTTTTTTTTTTTTTTTTTTTTTTTTGATGCTCTAATCAGTACTCAAGCTCATTCATAATGCAACTTATTGTCATTTTTCTAAGATTTGATGAGTCAGCCACTCTCAAGCAAACCCATTGACACCAAGAATATTCCGTCTCTGCTGGACTGCTTCTGCGAGCTGGTCAAACACAGCCTCAGTGGCTTCCCAGTTAATGCAAGCGTCGGTGATGCTGACACCATACTGGAGGCCCGATATACCCTGAGCTGACAATTGTTGCTTGCCTATCTATAGTGAGCCACTGTACTGTATACTTATACTTTCATGCAGAAGCTTACCTTCATTGATGTTGCTCTCTAACATAACACCCATGATGGCAGTTCTTCCATTAGAGATCTGCCTAGCTAGCTCGGCGGTCACCTTTAGTTGATTCTTGTGGTTGTTATTAGCATTGCCGTGGCTGCAATCGACCATAAGCCTTTGGCGGATACCATTAGTGGCGAGGGTCTCTTCAGCGTTGGTGATGCTCTTAGTATCGTAGTTGGTTCCCTTAGTACTACCACGGAGGACAACAAAACAGTCATCGTTACCATTTGTGCAAACGACTGCAGCGCCCCCGTGCTTACTGACGGATAGGAAGTGATGTGGTTGCCCAGCAGCGCAGATGGCGTTAATGGCGACACTCAGAGAACCATCGGTGCTGTTCTTGAACCCGACAGGGAAACTCAGACCGCTGGTAAGCTCTCTGTGCAACTGGCTCTCAGTGGTCCGAGCGCCGACAAAACCAGCAGATAACAGGTCAGCAAAGTACTGGGGGGAAATGGTACTGAGGATCTCGCTAGCAACGGGCATGCCCTTAGAGGTTAACTCAACGAGGAGTCCACGGGCTAGACGCAAGCCCTTGTTTATTTTGAAGCTGTTGTCCATATCCGGGTCATTAATAAGACCTTTCCAACCGAGGGTTGTACGTGGCTTCTCGAGATAGCATCGCATAATAATAACAAGCTCATCCCTATGCTTCTCCTTGGCCCTAAGAAGTAGATCGCAGTATTCCATGGCAGCTTCAGGGTCGTGTATTGAACAAGGGCCAACGATGATTAGAAGACGATGCTTAGGGTCACTGCCTCGAACGACATCAGCCACTTCCTGGCGGCCATGAAGGACTGTCCTTCGGGATCTTGGCGTGAGGGGAATGTCATGCTGCAGCAAATCGGGAGGCGACAGTGGGATGTAGCCGCGAACTAGAAGTGTCAGCGATGGCGATGAGACTGAAAGAATAAAAGGGTAGGCGCACTTCTCCAGTCGTCTGCCACGACCCCATCCCGGCATTCTCGATTCATGCCTGCTGCAGATATGTGAGTCTGGACCATATTTAGAGCTGGCACAATGTTTGGTAGGGAAGCTGGTTGATTTGTACCATCAGCTTTATTGCGTATGTGGAAGAAGCGAAAGGACTTGATTAAGAGAGTGAGACTAGTTAAAAGGGGAAGTGGGTAGAACTTTCATCCAAGGGAGTAAGTAACTAATTATCTAGCGAGTATAATCTTTAGATATAGTAACGACGGATACTAGCAAGGGGGAACAAGTAGCGTATAGTGGAATTGCGCACAGTACTTGTGTATTAACTCCTCTATATATTGTAATCTTATATGAAGAGATTCAACAAGGTACAAATAATATTTATCTAGACTAAGGCAAAAGGCCGAAGTACGACTGGGCCGTATGCGCAACTCAACAATCTTAGCAATATGCGAAAAGCCTACGGTTTAGTAACGTAACCCGCGGGGTGTATCCGGCGGTATGTCCGGTGGTAGCACTTATCGCGCAGTTAGGACGGCCCGCTTGTTATAGTGGCGGCGCTTTTAAACTCCGAAACAATGATCTTATACGGGCTACGCCCACTTTAATTATCATAAATAACGTTACTACGTTAGTAGGGCCAAAATGGAACTCTATTGGCCTAACGCCTAATGTGGGTATATTTAAGTGCGCTATTAACTGGATGACAATGCAAGGGAACTTTCACTGATTATACTGCATTATGTTGTATCTTTACTGATCCGCTGATCCGCTGGGTGGGTGTATTACATTCGGCAGAATGTATGTCCTTAAAAACAGATTCAGCTGGTGGGACGCCTTGGCATGCACAGTTGCCTGTCTAACACTGGACATGGTGGCAGAAAGCATTAGAAGACAAAGAAAGTTACACAGGCTGCTATTCTGCCTAGGGCGAGAGAATACCCACCCATGCATTTTTTACCCATTGACCTATAAGGGCCCATGAATATTTTGACATACCCATCTATACCCACGCTAACAATTATACCGACAATGACGCCAACAATTATGTTAATATTTATTCTAATACGTGCGCCGGTAATAATATTAATTGTTATTAGAACCTATTTAAAAACAAAACTTTTTCCCGATTTTATTTTAATTTTTATGTAAAACCTGCAATTACCCAAAGTTACCCAAATTTAGCGTGGGTAGAAATGAGTGACCCACGGGTACCCATTCCCTCACCCTAATTCTGCCTATGGTGGTTTGGCGGAGCAGCCGCGCAGGCCAACATATAAGGCGAAGCTCATCTGCTCCCAGTGGAAAGGCGTGAAGTGTATACAAATTGCCATAGCTCTTTCATATCCTTGGAAGCGTATACGAGGCGCCTATGGTAACTTACTGTCGTGTTCAAACTTGTACCTCGCATCATCATGACTGTCACAGCACCTACTGCAAAGCACACGTTTACTGAACGCGCTGCAGTGGGCAATCTGAATGATGCTCAGATCCTCAACTCCAACAATGCCGCTGGCTCGGATCTTCCCAACCAGTCCGATGTTGTCATTGCTGGCGGTGGTATCCATGGTCTTATTTACGCTATCCACTCAGCCAAGCTCAAGCCGGGCAACCTCGGTATCTCACTCATCGAAAAGAACAGCAAGCCTGGATACAAAATAGGCGAGAGCACCCTTCCTGTCTTTGCTATGTGGTGCAAGATGCATGGCCTCACGGCCGAGTACCTTTTACGTATCTTTGGCGTCAAGGATGGACTGGCCTTCTACTTTCTCGATCGGGAGAACCCGGGGAAGTACTCCGACTTTCTCATTAACGGTACACCGGGTCACCATCTAAGCGGTTACCAACTCGAACGGCCAATCAGTGAGCTTCTGCTCACACTCCTCGCCCAACGGAATGGTGTCAACGTTTACCATGGGAAGAAAATTGATTTTGGCGCCTCAATAGTCGAAGGGGGTGTCCAGAATAGCAAAATCAAGATTGCCGAGGCCAAGGTTGATGGCAAGCCAGCGGCAGCCATTGACACTTCGCTCTTGATTGATGCGACGGGCCGATTTCGTCAATTGGCTTCCAAGAATGCCTCCCTTCATCGTTTCGAAGGATTTAACACCGATGCCTTCTGGGGTTATTTCACCTGTCCCAAAGATGAGAGCAAAATTCCTTTCCGCTATCACGAAGGGTCTCACACCAATCACTGGTGCTTCCCTGAGGGCTGGTTCTGGGTCATTCGTTTGCTCTCATGGCAGGGCAACCCAACTGCCAACCTGATGGACATGCTTACATATTTGCTTGACTGTGCTGAGGCTGGTCTTCCAGGGGACCAAATGCCAAGCACGGAGGAACTCGCGAATATGTTTGGACTCAAATTTCAGTGGGTTACGAGCATTGGCGTTGCTGCGCGCAACGATGTCCAGTACCCTGAAGATATGTCCGAGTATGGATCCACCGAGGCTGAGCGTAAATTTAACTACTTTGTCCGGAAGTACCCTCTTATCAAGGAGTCCATGGCCAACTTTGAGCTGATCGAGAACCTCTACGGCCCAGGCACGACTTGGTTTGTCCGTAAGACTTTGACGTACCAGTCTCCTGTTGTCTCTGGCCCAGGCTGGCTCGCTATTGGTGATGCATGTGGCTTCACCAACCCACTCTTTTCTCCTGGTATTAATGTCGGTATGGCTAGTTCGACATACGCCGCTGAGCTCACGCACAAGTCGCTTGATAACGCTCGACAGAGTGCAAACAATGTGGAGGGCGCTGAGCTCTCAATTCGCAAGTCGTTGGCTCCTTACGATGATTTCGTCAAGCGCCTGATTCCAGCACTTGATCAGATGAATCGATTCAACTATGTCTGCTTCCGTGATCCGAGACTCGGCCCTCAAGTTTCATGTGTCTGGCAATATTTTGCTGGTGCCATGGCCGGCTATGACCCCGTTCACATCGAAGGGACATTCACATTGACACCTCAGACTTTCCTCCTTTACGCGATGAATTGGCGCTGGGGTTCCATGGTTCCAGAGTATAATATAGTTGCGCGTAAAGCTATTGAGCTCATTGGACCCATTCCTCTGGAAGACCCTGTACCGGATGTTACTGTACGCGAGTTGATTGAGTTTAGCAACAGCATGAAGACGACTGCCTTTGAGTCAAATCGCGCCAAGGGTGTCCGGTGGGCTGGCAAACTGCGTACCCACGATAACTCCCTTATCTACAGGGAAGAAAAGACATCCAGGGACAGATTTACACGCCAATGTTCTCATTGTGCTTCCTGGCTTGTCCTACGTTCTGATTGGAAGAAGTGCTACTCTTGCGGCAAGAAACGGGCAGATGAAGAGGCCGCTATTATTTGGAATCCTCCCTTGGCCACCTAGAATTTCCCATGCTGCTGCTCGGCATGAACCGGAGCGAGTCACGCATTTTTCAATTACGGTCACCGGTATTTTCATTATATTTCTTTGCCCAGCGGAAGTTGGGATTCGAATGTTTCGATCTTACGGATCTAACTAAACCGACTGCGGATGATGCCCACCGCAATCGGAACTACGATGCTCCGTCAATAAGCGCAAACGGAAGGAGGGCGGAGTACGTAATGAATTTCCAGTTTTTAGCAGTGAGCCGGAGTAGCAGGACTACTAGTGATCTAAAGAGATCCAAGGGGATCAATAAGGGAATGAATGGATACGTAAGGCTCGGGGAGCCAGGACATTTTATAGTATACAGTCATTATCTCAGTGACCAATCCCAGCATTTATTGCACCCAGAAATGGGCGACACGGCTAACGACATATTGTGAATACTTCAGTGACTGCTTACCGTATTGGTCAAGGTTGGACTCCGTCAAGCGTCCAAGACAGGCTTGCGCATCTTTCCGAGCATAAACCCCGGACTCGTACTAGTTGGAATTATATTCCGGAACACCCTGATACAGTTCATAATGAGGAACAACTGGCCTGATTATAACATTAGGGCGAAGTGAGGCGTCTGATATGTATGTGATTAGCGGCTGAAACCGAGGAGAAATCAAACTAAACTAAACTCGATTAGTCTAGGTTCTCACCTAGTGGTCCTATAATGACAGAATATGTGCTCATCTGATCAATCGCAGTCACAGGTCCCCAGTCAATTGAGCGCGCTGTAATTAGGGATCAGCCCTTTGCACCGTACGTGGATATAGATGGGGCCTTTCCTGCTTTGGAATTAAATGCCACAGAACACTGGTCGCGAGCAACTTTCTATGGAAGCTCCAATTTTAGTGGAAGAGCATTCGAAATGGAAATAGTTCGAAAAGACAGGGAACCCGGCGGGGTATGTATCGAGTCAACATCCTTGCCGTGTACCACCCTTAGGATACGGGTCAGTTATTCTGACCACGTCGAATTGTTAAGATCGTACCAGGCTATACGGAGTACTGTCGATTCGAATTGGAGTGTTGTGCCCCACAAGTTGGCTTAGTAACACACCTTTTTTTGGACGCGTTCGCTTAATAACATATCAAGTTATATATTAATATTTATACATATATAATAATTATATATTCATACTATGTATTAAAAATAATCCCTGAGATAAAAGTTATATTATTAAATTAATTACATATTCGTAACCTTTATACGTGTTAAATTATTAATAAAAACGTTAAAAAAATCGAAATAATAATAAACTAATAAAAACTGGCAATAAATTAAAACAACTATAACGGGATAAAAAAATAATTAAGTTTGCTAAAATAATTTCGAAATCGTTATAAAATTTATATTAAAATGAAAAATTTTAAGTAATTAATTTCGCAAGTAATCTTTCCGTTATTACAAGTTACTATTTTACTTTTAGCATTCGTTGTAATATAAGGTTTTATTTTGTATTTCCATTATAATTTAAGCTCGTTAATAATATTAGATACGATGTAGTTTCCGCCCAAAGTTTCGCAGTCCACTATTGCGGTATACTAGTATGTTTCAATTCGTATTCGTAAGATAATACGGTCGTTTATAGCTCTTATTGTCGCGTTTAAAACCTTTCTGGAAAATTTTTCTTAACTCTTTTAAATTTAGTTATTTTATAGCTTTCTTATAAGTAGCCTTTTTTTATTTAAAACCTTTTCGACCTTATTAAATTATATTTATATTTGGGTATATATCGTATTAAGTTATTATATTTATCTTTCTTTCTCCCTAAAGGAGACGTAACCGTAGAACTAAATTAAATAAATTAATAGATTATACTATCGGTTATTAAGCTTTACTAAACCCTAACTTTCTTACAGGTAATTTCAAACTGTCCAGTTATACCTCTATTAACGACTATTTCTGACGGAATTCTAGACGGTTTTCGTAATCCGGAATAACCGAATAAATTATTATTCGTAATCCTTTTTACATCGATTTAAATATTAAATTTTAAAATTTTTAAACTTATTATTATTATTTTTTAATTTTACTAATAATCTTTATATAAACCGGACATTTTTTAATATTAATTTCCGTAAAAACTAATAATTTCCGCCGTTATAAATTAAATCGTATTCGAAAATTAAAAATAAAATTTAATTTTTTTCGAAAAAGTTATTAATATCGATAAAAGTATCGATATATTTTATTTAAATCGGGTAACGTAATCGAAACCGTTTCCGTCGAGATTTTAAAAATACGGAATATTGGGATTTTATATTCGGATTTGGCCCGTATATTTTGGTTATTTTAATTTATAAAAGTTTGAAAAATTTTAAAATTAATCGAAGTTAAAGAAAGTAACTAGTTTAAAATTCCTAACTTTTTTCCTAATTAATATTTAATACTTTTAATCGTAAAACTGGCGAAAGGTTATAAAGTAGCTATTTTATACGGATTTAAGGTTTACCGTAAAAATGTTACGACCTAACAGAGGGGAGGTCTCGGAAACGGTCCTAGCGGACCGAAACAGGACCCAAGTAGGTTAAGTCACGTAATTTGGATTTTTTTTGTTTAAAAGATCTAATTGAATCTATATAGATCTAATACCCTTTAAATCTAGGAGGATAACAAAATCCATAAAAGATCCAGGTCTTATAAAGGATATATACGTTTATTAATTCCATAGCTTAAATAACGACAACTTGTAATATAACTTGGTTACTTAAAACACCCTTAATATTATTAAACGTAATTAAATTACCCTCGTTACTTAGATTCCCGTAATACAACTGCTAACATAAACCGTACGATTTAATTTAATAATTAGTTAAAACTAACTTAGCCGTTATATATTATAAACTTTTGTTCAGTAATATTATCAAACTTTAAGCAATTATTCGAACTGTTAAAATAATTCCTAACACCAAGGAAAATACCCCTAACCAGCAATTTAAAACCAAGCTTAAAAGATTAAAAACAAAAATTCTGCAATTTAAAAAAGCGGCCAAAAAAGACCTTAACATTTTAAAGATTAAGGCTAAAAAGCCTTAACCTTATAATGGAAAAATTAATATTCAAAGCTTCCTTACTTAAGTATAAGTATACCTACGGTTTTTGGCTTTCGACGATCCGGAAAATAAAATTCTTGCCGTCGCAACATTCCTTACCGGAGACGCGTTCGATTAGTTCGAACTAATTATAAGGGATTACCTGGAAAATGTAAAAAACGATAAAAAGATATTTACCAAAGAATTTTTCGCCCATTATTTTAACTTTAAGGAAAAATTAAAGGCCAACTTCGACAACCCCGATAAAGAACGTACTGCTGCATAAAAAATTCTACAGTTACGGCAAAAAGAACCAGTATTTAAGTATATAGTAAAGTTCCGGAACTTAATGGTTAAAGCAGGATAGGTAAACGAAAAGGATAATACTTTAATTGACATATTTTATAAGGGACTAAAAGATAACGTTAAGGACGAAATAATTAAATTAAAACGATTAACCTCGTTAAATAAATACATTACTAAAATGGTAAAGATTAATAATCGATAATTCGAAAAATAACAAAAAAAAAAGGGTTAATATATTTTGCGAAATAAATTTAATTAGGTTAACCGAAAAGGTAAACGTATTACGCCCTTTACCTTTTACGGAACTTAACCGGGCCTTATGGAAATCGGGACGGTTTAATAACGAGATTAATCCTAGTTTAAGTGTTATAATTACGGCAAAATGGAATATAAGGCCTTTTAGTACAAGGCACCTAAAAAACCTAAATAAAGTAACTGGACCCCTATACCCGAAGGATAATAACAAAATAACAAAAAAAATAACAAAAAGTTAATTAATATGATTTAACTACGATATACGGTGGTATAATGGTATAAGGATTATTTAGGATGGAAAACTTTTATTAAAAAAAAACTATTTATTTAATTCTAGCAAAAAAGGTAATAAAAAAAGCAAAATTAACAAACTTTACAAAAATAGTTATAGGAATATTATAAATAAAAAGAAGGCTTATATCCAGGAAAACCGGAATAACATATAAAAATCCACGTTATTTACTGTAACAAATTTAAATATTAATTTTACTAAGAATGGAAAAAAGCGATTTATTAACGTATAACTCAAATATACCAGCAAAGATTCGACTTTAAACGATAAAAAGAAGTTAACAAGAACGATTAACAATGGTATCGGCATTTACGATCGTTTGCGGACCAGGACGAAATTAACCAAAAGGTAGCCCTATGGAGCTGGTTACCTAGAAAATTATGCTTACAGAAAAACCCTTTTTGCCATTTTGGATAATATAACTACTAAACAGAAAAAAAATTAATCCAAAAGATAATAAAAAAGTATTGTTAGCAAATTATTACCGATTTGGACGTTTAATTGGCTTTTACTACCGACCTAAAAGACAAAAAGGCAATTAAAAAAGAAATTAAGAATTTTACCAAAAAAGGATAATAGGATTTGGAAAACGAAAAAAAATACGGTAACTAATAGGAAAACGACAGTTCGTGGACAATATTACCCGACGAAATAATAATCGAAACTTTCGTAAGGTAAATTTACGAATAATTAGCTATATAATAATAATTTAAATAATTGCAAAAATAAGTAATACGTATAGAAAAATAACTAAAGGAGTTCCGAGTATGGAATGACCGAAACGAGAAAATATTACAAGAACTCTTATAAACCCTAAAAAAGTAGCGTTACCTATAAAAGAACTATAGGCAAACGGAAGAAAAAAGGTTAAATTACTACACCTTAAAAAGGCTTTAAACGCGACGATCGGAGCCACTGGCGACAACGCTATTACTATACGAATGCGAATTAGGAAGAATTAATATACCGTAATAGTAGATTACGGGGTAATAACCGCGAATTATATTAGCCTAAAAACAGTAAATCAGTTGGAATTACTATGGAAAAAGAAAAGTTACCTTTATAAGGTTGAGAATACCGAAAGTTAAAAATTCGTTTATAACGACAAATGGGTTAAACGCAAGATTAATTACCTTAAGACCTTTGTTAAAAAAAGGAAACAGGCCATTAATTTCGATATTATTTTATTAAATAGATACGACATAATCCTAGGAAAATTATGGTTACGTTAGTATAACCTTTTAATCGATTAGGAAATTAATTAGGTAAACTTTCGTTTACTTTCTAATATAAAACAAAATACGGACAATATAAGATCTTAATATTCGATTGATAAGGACGATAAATGCAAACATAAGGATACGATAGAAACCTTATTACTTAAAAAGATAAAATATATTTAAAATAAAGGATATAACAAAAAAATACGGCATATTATTGCAAACTTTAAAGTACGGTTTCGATAAATAAACGATAACTTACAAATATAACCCGAAAAATTACCAGAGTAGATGGCGAAAATATTACTACGATACTATAAATATGGAAAGCTTTTTTAGGAAAAATTCGATACTAAGCTATTATAACATAATAAATAAAACTATAAGATAATTTTCAAAAATAATAAAACAACTATTTTTTATCCCATTTATAATCTAAACGAAATAGAATTATACGCTTTTCGTAACTATTTAAAAGATAAATTACGAAAAAAACATATACGACGTTTTAAATTGTTAACAGGGTATCTAATATTTTTCGTTTTACGAAAAAACGGGAAATTACGATTTATTATTAATTACCGATAATTTAACGACATTACTGTTAAAAATAGGATATTATTATTTTTAATTATTAAAATCAAAAATCGATTATAAAACGTTAAATAATTTACGGCTTTAAACTTACAAAAAGGATATAATTAAATTCGAATTAAATCCGGAAACGAATAGAAAATAACCTTTAAAACGAAATACGGATTATTCGAATATTTCGTTATACCTTTCGAATTTACGAACGTACTAGCAACTTTCTAACGGATAGTTAATTATATACTCCGAAAATACCTTAATATCTTTATTATGTATTACCTCGACGACATCCTCATCTATTCGAAAACGGAAAAGGAATATATAAAATACGTTTACAAAGTTCTATAAGTTTTATAGGACGCCAACCTTTTAGTTAACGCAGAAAAAAATATTTTCTATATTTAAAAAACCAAATACCTAAGATATATTATTACCCCAGGATATATCAAGATAAATTTTAAAAAGATTTCCGCAATTAAGGATTGGAAAACGCCTACTAGTATTATTAAGATACAAGTATTTTTTAGATTTATTAACTATTACCAACGATTCATATAACATTTTAACAAAATCGTAATGCTATTAACAGAATTTACCAAAAAAAATCGATAATTCGTATAAGCCCTAATAGCGGAAGAAACTTTTTAACAGCTTAAAAACGCCCTTATTAACGAACTTATTTTAATAATATACGATCCAAACAAACCAGTAAAATTTAAAACCAACGCTTTAAATTTTGCTTTAAGAATAATAATTTGCCAACGAAATAATAAGGGGAGATTACACCTTATTACTTTTTACTTTTACAAATTATACGGTATTAAATTTAATTACCTCATTTACAATAAAAAATTCCTAACTATCGTTAAGGCCTTTAAGAAATTCAGGTACTATCTTAAAAAAAACCAGCACCAGGTAAAAATATACATAAACCATAAGAATATTTCTTACTTCGTAATTACAAAAGAATTAATCGGACGATAATTACGTTACGTAAAATACCTTTTAAAATTCGACTATATTATTATCTATCGCAAAAGATCGGAAAACGGTAAAATAAATATTTTTAGCAAATAACTAAATCTAAAAAATCCTAAGGTAAAAATATAACAAATTATATTTAACTAAACGCCAAAAAAATACCTACAACAACAACATATTAATACCATCAAAATATCAATACTAAATATGTACAAAAAGATATAACAATATTATAACAACCTACCCGAAAATCAAAAAACAAACAAAATCCATATACCAGAAAAATACCAAAAAAATCTAATACGAGAAATACATAAACATCAACTATACGGACACCCAGGGATCTACAAGACCTTAAAACGTATACGACGAACGTATTACTTCCCTAAAATAAAATCAACCGTATAAAAAACTATATAACAATATAACATCTACGCCAAGGCAAAAACTAAACAATATAAACCTTACGGAAAATTATAACCATTATTAATCGTTAAACGATTATAGGATTTAATTACATTCGATTTCATTACGAAACTTTTTTTATCAAAAAACCCAGCTACGAACGTATATTATAATAGCATTTTTGTAATCGTCGATCGATTTACAAAATTTTCCTATTTCTTACCTTATAACGAAAATACAAACGCCGAATAAATAACTTATATTTTCTTTCGACATATATACAGCATATATAAATTACCAACAGAAATTATTTTAAATAAAAATACAACTTTTACTTCGAAATTTTAGTAAAGTTTAATAACATAATTCGGCTTAAACCACAAATTATCAAACGCCTTTAAACTACAAACAGACGGATAAACAAAAAAAACTAACCAAACGTTAAAAACGTACCTACGATATTATACCAATTATAAACAAAATAACTAAATTAAGAAACTACCTATTACATAATTAGCTTATAATACCAACTACCACGACAGTATTAAAACAACTCCAGCAACTGCTAACTTTGGTTTTACTCCAAAAGTTTATAAAAAAATACGAAAAAAAAGATTAATTAATATTAAAATAATCTTTATTTCGGAACAACTTAAACAATTATATCAAAAAATAAAAATAAAACTTTAATTTATATACGAACAAATAAATAAATATTATAACCAAAAAAAGGTAAAAAAACCAACCTTTTCGAAAAGGAAAATAGTTTATTTAATTACCAAAAATATCAAAACTAAACGCCTAAACCAAAAACTCGATTTTAAATACATTAGGCCATATAAGATCGCCAAAAGAATTTCAAAAAACAATTATTAATTGGAATTATTACCTAAGGTTAAACTTTATTTAATCTTTTATATTTTTTTATTCGAATTAACAGCAGATACCATCAAAATGCGCATAATACAAGATAACGTAAAGGTAAAGGAAGAAAGAAAGGAATACGAAGTTGAAAAAATATTCGACATACAAAAAAAAAAAGGATTTATTTAATACTTAATTAAATAGAAAAATTACCCAGATTTCGAAAACACCTAAAAACCCGTTAAAAATTTTACTGGCACCTGGCGCCTACTAAAAAATTTTCACTAATAACGTCGGGACCGCCGAAGTTGAAAGTATTTTAATCCACGTTATTTAAAAACGGCTAGTTGGACGTTTCAGGGATAGACCAGTCGTTTTAAGCAGGAATTTAAACCGAGGACGACGCGTTTGCTTTTAACTGTTCCTGGTTTTTTAATTTATCTATAAACTAAAGGCTGCGATTGATAATTTTTATTTCTTAAGCGTAAAAAAACCGTTTCTAACGGCGAAGACGAAAGAGGTAACTAATGGTTTCATTAATATTACGCTGTTTGCGTATAAGGTCCTCCTTTAACTTTTGTTAAAAACGTAGTAAGGTTTTTTCCGTTACGGCTTTTTTACGATTTAAACGATCCTTTTTTTTTTAATACGATAAAAAGAGTTGATGGAAATATTAGACCTATCATAACGACGACGATATTTGATATATTTGCTGCAATAACGAATTTTCTTAATCATTTAATACTTCGTCCTTTTTTTAAAATATGGCGTATACGGCATTATTTCAAAACTAAATTTAATAATATAAGTAGCTAAAAATTTAAAGTTTTCCTTTTAATTTAAACAATTACGGGATTTACGATTAGCAACACAACCACTTATAATAAAGGATTAACTTATTAAAAGAAAAAGATTTTTAAAGGCAAAAATCTTAAAGAGGGGATATCGTATTACGATCTAACAAAGAGAAGGTTTCGGAAACGGTTCTAGCGGACCGAAACAGGACCTAAGTAGGTCAAATTACGTGATTTGGATTTTTTTTGTTTAAAAGATCCAATTGAATTTATATAAATCTAATGCCCTTTAAATCTGGGAGGATAACAAGATTTATGAAAAATTTAGGTTTTATGAAAAATATATACGTTTATTAATTCCATAACTTAAATAACGACAGTTTGCAATACAACTTGATTACTTAAGATACCCTTGGTATTACCAGACGTAACTAAGTTATTTTCATTACTTAGATTTCCGTAATACGACTGCCAACATAAACCGTACGACTTGGTTTAATAGTTGGTTAAAACTAACCTAGCCATTACAAAAAAACTTAATATTTTTTAAATTATTATCTAAGATTCCCCCTGTTAAACTAATTAAAGGGTATAAGGTTTATTAGGGTCGAACCTTGTTGGCATTATATAATAGTTAGTTTCGGGATAAGGTTTTTCGCGACCGAAATATAATTTATTATTACCGTAAAAATGTTACGACCCAACAGAGGGGAGGTCTCGGAAACGGTCCAGTGGGCCGAAATAGGACCTAAGCGGGTCAAGTTACGTGACTAGATCACCGACTCACGGGAAGTGAGCCAGTGAGTTAAATTACCGACTTACGGGAGGTAAGCCAGTAAGTGGAAAAGGATATATATACTCGTTATTCCGTAATCTAGATAGCACCAGCTTGCAATATAACTTGGTTACCCAAGACACCTTTGGTATTACTAGACGTAACTAAATTATTCTCGTTATTTAGATTCCGCAATACGACTGCTAACATAAACCGTACGACTTGGTTTAATAGTTAGTTAACTAGCCTAGCTGTTACAAAAAACTATTAATAACTGCCGTATTTAAAAATATTAGGTAAAGTATTTATCGTATTAAGTATTAGTATAATTACTTCGTATCTTTAGCTTAGCCTAGATAATACGGCTTAAACTTAACGACTTTATATATTTATCTTTTTTATTGTTATATTTAAATCTCAATTAAAATAACTGCTTTTTATATTATCGTAATACCTTATTCCAGTTAATAAGTTATTTTTCTATCCGTTATATTACGTTTTATTATGTTATAATAGTTTCGTTTTTTCACGAATTTTAAATAGATATTCGGATTTCTCTCCTAATAGCCTGTCTCTTATCGGAGTCATTAGTAACAGTAAGCTGGAAATGTAAATCGGAAATAGCTTTTTAGTAGTGCTTATTTACTGCTTATTAAATTAACTTCTTTCTTATCTGGTAATTATACTCGTAAAAATACCGAGGGTTTTCGTATAGGCAGGTTTTTTTTCTAGCTGGCTTCGGGCCGCTACGAGCATATCGAATTTCTCCTAAAAGGTTTTATTTCGTAAACAGCGGTATTATATTTAGTCTTTAAAATTCTTTCCTTTTTAGTTATTAAAGTTAAAACCTTGTTTTTATATGCGAATAATTCGCTTTACGATATATTATTAATCGTTTTCGTAAATGGGACAATGTTGTCGTAGGTATTATACAGTATAAAACTTTTTATAACTGTTCGCTTTTCTAGGTACTATAGTCTTATTCTAGGTCTGGTACTTTTCTAATCACTTTTTCATTACTTTTTTCTTATATCGTTGTCGTATTTTTTATTAAAAGCGCTAAAACAGCTTATCTTCTCTTAATTTCTTTTACTGTTTATAATTTTTTAACTACTAAGTAATTAATATCTTATAAGCTATATTACGTTATCGTTAAACTCTTATAGCTTAAAATAAAGCTTTGGCTTATTTAAGCCTTTTTCGGATTTCTGATAATAAGTTATAATTATATCGTACTTCGATTATAGTAATTATCTTATAATTATTACTTTTACTATTCTTAGATTATTCCTTTAAGATAAAAGTTTATTTTTTATAGAGGTTTTTTAAGTACTTTATACTATATTATTTTATATCTTATCTTGTTGTAATTAAAGTACATCGTTTAGCTTTAGTTCTTTTTTTAAGTTATACTAAGCTTTATTAGTTCTGGCCTCGTACTATATAAAATAGGCGGTGTATTTCGTTCTTATTCTTAGTTTACTAATTATTTTTTACATTTTAACGCGTATTTCTTTATTTTCTATACGGCATTCGTATTATTTGTTGTTAATTTTAACAGCTTTTATAATATACTTATTTAAAATTCTAGACTGCGGAAACTTGATGATTTTATCTTTATCGTTATTTTTTAATTTTTTATAAAAGATGTCGATTAAATTATTGCCCTTATTATCGGTTTGTTATGCCTGCGTAATAAGGTTTCGAAACGTAATAGCGTATTTCGAAACAGGTCTTTTCTGCTGTAATTATAAAATCTGCTATATTGCGCTTCGTATTTTATTTAGGTTTTCGAAATTCGCTTTTAATTTTTCTTCGAAATTGACATAGTTAGAAAAAGAACCTTAACACTTTCTTCTTAATCGGCTTCGGTATTTTCTAGGTAATTTTTTATTATAGGCTCGAACTAGTTAAAGCTATTTTGCGTAATAAAAGCTGTTATAGCGAAAATTCTATTAGCAGGTTCGTTCAAGTTTTGGAATCGAAAATATATCCGACCCTGAGTAAGAAAACTTTAAATGTTTTTCTTTCCGTTGTAAGGTTAGAGTTTTTTGATCTTGTACTTTATAACAACTGTGCGCGTAGAAAC
This sequence comes from Monosporascus sp. CRB-8-3, assembly GCA_004155055.1. NCBI lineage: Eukaryota > Fungi > Ascomycota > Sordariomycetes > Xylariales > Monosporascus > Monosporascus sp. CRB-8-3. The sequence goes on from QJNZ01000824.1 coordinate 23,187, forward strand.
AGCTCCAACCTAGTTCGTATGTTGCTGGACCTAATCCTCAAATAGGTTAATTCTGGCTTGAAGTTACGAAACCGTAGAAGGCTGGGCACTGGTTAAAATTTTAACTGAAAGAGTATTACTTAAAGCCCGACGGTACTACTAAACAAAAGCTTGCAACATATAACGGCTAGAAGTTTAACTACTTATTAAAGCTAAATCGTACGGGTTTACGTTACTAGGAATATCGTAGAAATCTAAATAATAAAATAATTTAGTTACGTTTAGTAATACCAAAGATATCTTAGATAACGAAGTTGTATTACAAGTTGGTACTATTTAAACTATGGAATAATAAGCGTATATATAGTATTCCGGCTTACTGGCTTACTACCAGTAAGTTGGTAACTCGGTTTACTAGCTTATCACTAGTAAGTTGGTAATCTATTACGTAATTTAACCTACTACTGTCGATTTAATTTAAAGTGTCGCGCCTTATAAGTTAGCTTAGCAACATATACTCTTTTTATATATAACGCGCCAACGCCTTTTAATAGCCGTAATAGTTCGAATAATTTAATAATAACTTTTTAAAACTTTTAAAAATAGGTAATATCTTAGATTTGTAATATTTTCAGATAATTAAAACTTTGCTTTCTAGTTATAATTCTAAGATAAAATACGGCTGCCGTTTAACGCTGTTATAAAAAGCTAACCTTTTAATTATAATGGCTAAAAATAACTTTACGAAAAAAGAATTTATTTAACGTTTAAATTTTAACAATTAAAGTATTTAATAATATCGAACTTAATAATATAAGTAGGGAAAGTTTTTATACGGGGTATTAATTATAAGCTAAATAGCGTTTCATAATTATATTTTAAAATTATGAACGTTAATAATATTTATTTTATTATTACGTTAATAATTATAATTAATATAATAAAGGGTAACGCTTAAATTAATTTACGATAACGATATATATTATAAAAAGAATATAATAATTTTTTGTCGAATATTATAATATATACGTATTTATAAGTATAATATATTAATATTAATAAAAAGTTAATTAATTACGAAAAAAGCTGAAAATTAAATTATTAAAAATTAATTTCGATTAAAATATATAATATTTATATAAAACGACGTAGTAAATGTTTAATATATTCGTTTTTATTAATAAATCTATAAGTAATTAATATAATAATAATTATTATTAAAGTTAAACGTTTAAAAATTAAACTTTTTAAAGGAAATTTTATAAATATAATAATTAATATAATATAATTTTTACGTTTATATCTAATAATTTAATCGATAACTTCGTATATTAATAATTAAATAATTATAAACATTTATTAATTAATTAAAATATTATGTCGGCCTAATAGCTTAGTGGTCGCGAACCTGGTTATATCTCTTTTAATTGCGACAGGCTTAGATACCCTGTTACGATTAATCGCAAAAGATAGCTAGTTCGAATCTAGCTTAGGCCGCCGTTTCTCTAGGTAGCGCCAGCTTAAAGAAGCTGACCAATTAGGGCTTCGGCCCCGTTACCGTGTCGGTAATAATCGGAATGGTTGGGGGCTTTAGGAACGAATTAATTAAATTAATCGTATACTTAGCTATTTATTTGTTATCGTATTAAATAACTCGCATTGCGTTTTTCCGGCCTTTACTAAAAAAGGACGGTTTTTAAGGGGTGCTTCCCGGTTGCGTTTATATAGAACTATTTGTATATATATATGTAATAAACGAATTACCTATATGTATGTATATAGCTAGATATCTTAATAGCACTTTACTTTGTAAACAAAAATATTACGGTACATTTTAATATGAACTTAATATATATATAGCGTAAATCGGCTTAAATATTATAGTTTAATATTTATTATTATATTCGTTTAATTATAACCTTATTAATTTTATATCGGAAATTTAAATAAATATATTTATTATTATTATTAAATACGTAATAAAAAATCCATAAATAAAAAGGATTTTATTACGATTTTAAGCGAAAACGTATTAAGAATAACACTTAAGAAATGTAATATAAAAGGATATATTAAAAAAGCCTTTATAAGTTATAACTTATCTTTTTAATACGGACGTAATCGTATAACATAATTAAACAAATTAATAAATTATATATTTCGGTTATTATGTTTTACTAAACCTTAACCTTTTCGGAAGCGTTTTATTTTAAGGTAACTTTAAATAGTTTAGTTACGCTTTTATCGACGATTATTCCTAACCGAATTCTGGACGGTTTTCGCAATCCGGAGTAACCGGATAAATTATCGTTCGTAAATTTTTAACTTGTATCGAATTAAAAGTTAAACTTCGAAGTTTTTAAGTTTTTTGCCGTTTATATCTAACTTTCTTAGTAGTTTCTTTATACGGTCGATATTTTTTATTATAAGGTCGTTTAATTTTCGATTATTTTTATTTATATAAATTAAATCGTATTTAAGAATTAAAAGTAAAATTAGATGTTTTTGAGAAAAGTTGGTTAGAATAACGGAGATATCGATATTTTTAGCTTGTTTTAAAAGCTTTATAATGCTTAAAGACCTTTAAAAAAAGTTTTCCGTAAAGATTTTATAATTACGGAATACCGGTATTTTGTAATAGGAATTATTCGGTATGTTTTAGCGGTTTTAATTAATGGGGATTTAAGAAGTTATAAAATCGATTAAAGTTAAAAGTGGCTGGTTTAAAGTTTTTAGCCTTTTTTCCTAACTAATATCTTATATTTTTAATTGTAAGATTGGTAAAGAGTTATATAGTTATCTTATACGGACTTAAGATTTATTGCGAAAAGCTTAATATCTTCTAAGTTATTATTTGTTTTTTAGGAGATTCCCCCTGCCGAACTAGCTAGAAGGCATAAGGTTTATTAAGGTTAAAGTTTATCGGCATTACGCGATAATTAGCTTCGGGATAAGGTTTTTCGTAACCGAAACGTATAATTTATTATTACTGTAAAAACTATTAATAATTACCCTATTCGAAAATATTAGGTAAAGTATTTATTGTATTAATTTATAAGGGAATAAAAAGGACTAGCCCCTTCGATACATAACCAAAAAATCAGCAGTTCCAACACTTTATGCGTTAAAAGTTCTTATCCGTACTTAAGTAGGATACGCCCCGGGGCTATATCCTTATATTACTCCCCCTTTTATAAAGGAATCGTCCCGATTCCGTAACGTTATCCCTTTATCCTATGGCCAGCTTTTCAGCGGCAGCTCGGCGATCCCTCGGCGATACGCGTTTTTACGGATCCATCGGCTTAAGCGCGTTAAACCCCCAAAGGCAAATGCGACCCTACCACTATCCCCACTGTACCGTCAATCATCATTATCGTCGACCTTAGCTACAGCTAACAGGGGGGCCCTTATTACCTTACCTATTTATTAATCGCGCGGTAACTAATCGCCGACCTTCGCCAAGTCCGAATAGGTAGGTTTATTTACTTTATAAACGCAATAAAGGCCTAAGCTTAATAACTAATTTTAAAATCCTGGCATTTTTTAACTTTTTTTAAATTCGAACCTTAAATTTAATTACGGCTGGTTAACTAGTATATTTATGAAACGTTAGAACAATATAAGAGAATAAAAAGGATTAGCTACTCCGGTACATAACCAAAAGATTAGCAGTTCCAACGCTTTATGCGTTAAAAATCCTTATCCGCACTTAAATAGGATACGCCCCGGGGCTATATCCTTATATAATTATTAATATAATTACTTCGCATTTTTAACTTAGCCTGGATAATACGGCTTAAACCTAACGATTTTATATAGGTTATAACTTAATTAAATAAATAATAACGGAAATAACGTTACTATTATAAAGTTCGTTTAAAAAGATTTATGTTAATATATTTATATAACGTCCTATATAAGTACTCCGGACGCATAAGTACTCCGGACGGTTTTTAATACCTCGTAATAATAAATTCAAATAACTTAACAATAACATATCGCATTAATTTAAATTAATCGGATTTTTCTTCGTTAAACGTTTTTATAACTTCTTTACAAGTACGCGCATTATATCCGGGCTTGTTATAAACGCTATACTTCCGTTTCTTTATCTTAACCTTTTTATAACGACCTTTTTCAACTGTTATTAATTACATTTTTTTACGACCTTTTTTTTAAGCTAAAAAAACTTATCCCTTTTATATAATAAATATTTTTCCTTTTTAAAAATATTTATTTTTAATTTTCCGACGTTTATTTAAAATATAATTCATTCCGTATAATTAGTTATTGTTTTCTCGAAAAAAAGCGGTTTTATACAAAAGTAATATATAACTTTTTATTACAAAATTAACCGATTTAAGTATTCTTATCAGCAAACTACCTTAATAATTTCTGATTTTCTTTTACAAATAACGTTTTTATTTTGTTACTTTACGAATATTTCTAAAGGTTTTCGCGGGCGAAAAAATAAAACCGGCGGAGGATAACGGGGAAACAATTAGCGTAAATATAATTAAAAAAATTTCGAGTTCGGAAAAAACGTTATTAAAATCGAATAAAATAAAATTAACTTTCGCAAATCCAGATTTAATATTATCGGACGTTATAATAGCTTTAAACGCGTTATAAAAGCTGGCGAAAAAAATCCTTTTTAATAATATAAATATAATAACGTTGTATTAAATTTTCGATATATAATAAATAAACGCGTTTTAAAATAAAAAAATAAAATATATTAAAAAGTTAAATTTATACAAAAAATACGTAAATATATAAAACGTAATAATATCGTAAATATCGTAATATTTTTTAAATTTTATCGAATAATAATTTTCGTAACCGTTAAAAATAAAAAAACGTTTTAACTTTTGTATACGCGTTTAAATATATTTATTAAAATATTAGATTTATTTTAAACATAATTTATTTATTATCCAGTTGTTAATAATTAATATAATTTTCTAATCGGTTATTAATAATAAATTATTGCGGTATTAAAATTTAAAGTAATTTTTCCTTATTATAATAATAAATAATAATATAATTTAATTTTAAAAATTAATAATTTAGATAATTATAACTTATTTTTGATTTTCTTAATAAGTTTATTTAAAATTTTTACGTTTTTCGGTATTGGTAATTATTATATCCGTTACTATAAAAAACTTTATCAAAAATCCAGCTACGTCGAAGTTGTAAATATCTTTTTATATAATGCTATATTTTGTAATAATAACCCGAATAAATTCTAATTATTTACGAAATATCTTTAGATTTTTGTATAATACCCGTTAAAAATCGATTTTCTGATTTAAACGCGTTTAAAGTTTTTTTTACCATTTAACAAAGTTCGACGCTTAGTTAATTCCGATATATATTGGAACGTATTAGATAAGCAATTTATTAGCTATATTTTTAACATATTAAAACCGGACAAAAAACGTGTACGTATTTAAATCGAAAATTTAGTTAATAATCGATTCTTTTTCGGTCGGCGTTAATTTTCGCGATTTATGTATATAATTACTGTAAAAAGGTATATCAGTATATCGTTTATATAAAGTAAATTTTACGATTTTATATATAAAACTAAATATTGCATAATTAAATTTCGGGTTTCGTTTCTTAACCTGAACGACTAAGTTTATTTTCGCTTTTTTTATAAGCCGTTCTATCTTATTAATATTAAAAAATAATTAATTAAAGTTCGGTAATTAAAATATGTTAAAAACCGTCCGAAATACTTATGCGTCCGGAGTACTTGTATAGGACGTTATAACCTTTACTATTTTATTTTACGGATAAAAATCCCTTTATTTATATCGTTCATTTATTTATTTTATTTTCGTTAGGTAAATATTAAGGTTTTTGGAGTACTTATATAGTAACGATAAAGGTATAATTTTAATTTGTAATAACGAAAAACTTTTTCGTTGTATAAAATTAAAAGAAATTATTAAAAGCGGTTTTATTATAATTAGTTTATTAATTACGTATAAAAAGCATTTAAAATTTAATATGAATTAATATATTTGAATATAAACTAATATATAGAAATCAAAAACTACTTTAGTTCATTTATATTTATCGAAATAAATAATTAAACAATATAAGACATTATTAATTTATATAGAAATTTCGTAGTTTTTAATAATTAACAATATATAAAGACAATATTAATAATATTTTTCATCATTATTTTGTATAAAAAATAATTTTAAAATTTTTATATATAAATTAACCGTCATATTTTTATTTTTAAAAGCGTTTTTTACATTTATTATATATTTAAAGTTTGATTTTACTATTAATTGGTAGCAGTTATAGTGATTAAATACAGCAGTCTGGCGAATAGCGTATGGTTATTCTAGAACAGATTGAAGAAATCTGAGAGAAATCGCCCTTAGATATAGGTTTAGCTATATAAAGGATGATTTTTAAATAAAGGCTGCCCTAGGTAACAGCTACAGCTTTAACGTACCAGCCGCGGATATCTGAAAGTACTAATTACCGATACGCCCTTTTGCGTTAAATAACCTTATCTACGTAATTTCTAAAATTTAATTTAAAACTTTAAAAAAAGTTATTAAAATTTTTAATCTATACGGGATGTAAATCTTTATCTTTATTATTTTTATTTAAAATAAAGCTACGTAATTAATCGTTATATTAAAAAACCGGCCTTTTCGTTTTACCTTTTTTTTTTATCTCGAAATATAGAGCTTATTTTTTCCGAAATATTTCGGACTAGATTAGGCGTTAATATAGGAAAACGTTTTATATACGCTAATCTGTTACGTTAAAAGTTGTATAACTTTTAAAATCGGTTTTATTTTTAACAGCAACATTAATAAATAATTAAAATCGTTATTTTTTAAGTTTCTTTTTATAAAAAGCTATCGAATAAAAAGTTTTTTCCGGTTAATTAAAGGATATTAATTAATTATAAACTATATACAAAATATTAACGTAAAAGGTTATAAATATATGTAGATAAATAATTTTGTAAAGAGTTAAAGTTTTAAAATTAATAAATAAACGGATATTTTTAGGTAATTATAAAAAAATGTTACGGTTAGCATTTTTAACAATAAAAAACAGGTTTAATAGGAGAACGCTATTTTTCCTGTATATAAAAATCCAGTAAAATTCTTTTTATTTTAATTAAATTTTAAGTATTTTTTTAAATCTTAAGTAAATTTTGAATAGTTCGAAATCCGCTTCATTAAGTGACTTTATAAGTCCGTCGGCAGAATTATTTTTATTTTTTATGTATTAAAAACTAATATTTTATTTCGAACCTCTTAATATATATAATAATATTAAATTCGAATATAAGATTTGTTCGATATTATTTATATATCTTTATTTATTTAAACGTATTTATATTATTTTTTAAATAAAAATAAAACTTTTAAATATTAGCCTTAGTTTTATTAAAAACTTTTTGATCCCAGATATTTTTATTATTACCGTTTTTGTTTTTACGTATTTTATTTTCGTAATATATTTAATAATTATATTTTGTAATTTGGAAATTTCTAAAATAACCGTTTTAATTATGAAATTTCTTTTATTTTAAACTGGATTAATTTATAATTATTTATATAGTTTCTATATATTTTTCAGAACCACTTTAAATTATTATATTTAAAAGACGGGCAACTCCGTTATAATTTCCGATATTACAAAAATATATTTAATATATTTTTAATATTTAAATAACGAGTTATTCATAAAATCTATCTAAATTAACGTTATAAACGTTATATTTAATACGTTAATATAATTTAAAAAACTATATTTCCTTATTAATTTTAACTATTAAAACGTTTTATAATTAATTACGCCGTTATATTTTATAACCTATTTTACATAATTCTTATCAAGTAATATAAGTAACGTTTTTATTTTAGTTAAATTCATAAATTTACATTATTTTTTACTATATTATTATTAATTTACCCTAATATTTTTTTAATAAGGAACAGATAAATCGTACGCCTAGGTACTAGTCCGTATTACGTAAGTCCTTAATCCGAGCGTTTTTAATAACTTTCTTAGCTATATCCTTAAAATATTACTTATAGAAGTTAAAAAGTAGGAAATTATATAGGTATAAAATGATAACGTGTTTTGTTTTAAAATTATAATATCTGGCGTTATCCGAAATTAATGGATAAAAACGTTATTTCGTAACTATTTTATTTTTATTTTTTCTTATTAAGTAATTCCGGCTTATTTTAAATTATATAATAAGTTTATTAGCTTAATACCCTTTTTAAGGAATAACTTATATATTTCCTTATTTTTTAAATACGTAATAAAATATTTTTTAATAGAAGAAACTATTTTATCTATATATTTTTTCTCAATTAGCTGTTTAAATATATAGTAATAAAGTTTATTTACAGTATATACCCCGTTAGAAAAGTAGTTAACGTTATTAAAATCCTTTAATATATTTTTTTTACGATATTTATTACCTTTTCGTTATAATTATTATTTTTTTCGTTATATAAATCCTTTTTATAAATTCGTATTTTGTATTTATTTAGCTTATTTATAAATATATAATTTCTTTCATATTTATTTAATATTACTAAGGTACCTTTCAATAATTTTACTAAAAATATAAATTTCAAAATTCCGTATAAAAAGTTTTTCTTAGTTTTTATAAAATAAGCTTAAGTTATACTTTTTATTCTAGGTTTTTTATAATTTCTTTTAAGGATAAACCGTTATTTACAGTAACAAATAACTAATAAATATAAATATTTAATATATTAATTACTTATTTATATTTATAAATGTTCCGGATAGCTTAATCGGTCTTTTTAAAGGTATTAAAACGGTTTTTATCGTTACTTAACGTTAATAAGATAAAATAAAAGGTATATAAATTACTTTCGTCCTTACCTTTTTAAGTAAAACCTAGTTTTAATTTTTGAATTAATTCTAAGACTCTATCTAAGGCTTTTAAAGTGTACAGCTTAGGGACAATTTTTGTCGGGCGTCTCGTTTACGTTTAACCTACTTAATTTTTTAGTTCGTAATATTTTTTATGATAACGTTATTATTTTCGTTTTTTATTTTTACGTCTTAATTTTCAATATATTTTAAACGGTTTTATACGGGCTATAAAAGTGATTAGATAATATTTTTAAAGCTAAAAAGTTTACTTAGTTTTTTTAAGTTTTTATAAATAATGTTATGTAGTGTTATAAGTAATTCATTACTTTTTAATAACTATTATTTATAATTATTATTTCTTAAATTCAATTAGATAATTTTAATTAATAAACATTATATATTTATTATTTCGGATTTTGATATAATTTTTATTAAATTTATATAATGTATTTTATTCGAATACGTTTTCGATATATTCGATTAGTATTATAATTTTTGGCGTAAATTATTTTATTTTATTAATAATATACGTTTTTTTTTATTTATATAGAGATTATACGCGTTTAGATTTATAAAATTATATTTTTCGATTTATAATTCCGTTTTAATATTAATTATATTCATTAAAAATTATTAATTTAATTTTTTTCATAGCGTCAAAGTTTTTTAATTATCGTTATATCGAATTTTCTGTTATTGGTAAAGTGTAAAATTTATAATTTTTTACTTTAATCTTTTTGATCAGGTAATAATATATTTAAATTTTTTATAATTTGCGTAATATCTACGTGTAAACTTTGTTAAATTTCGTTTTTATTTGTAAATAAATCATATTTTTTCCGTGTTTTCTTTCTTTTTAATCGTTTATAAATAATTTCTTTCCTATTTTCCTTTTATTATACGTTTTATAGAGGATACTTTTTATACTGTTAACGTTTAAATTTATTCCCCTAAACTTTTTAAAACGTTATATTAATCGTTTAGTATTAGGGTTATAAAGGTAGTAGTATTAAGAAAACATTTATAATTTCGTTTATTATTACAATTTTCCCGTTTTTAATGGTATTTAAAAGTCCGCGTTTAAAGTAATTTATTAAGTTTTTGTCGTTTTCTTTACCGGATACCCTTTTTAATACTTATTTTTATTAATGATTTTTATACTCTATTAAATTTAAAGGTTTAATAAGAAGTTCCGGATTTCCGTAAAGTTATAGGAAAAATCCATTCAGAAAAACGTTAATTATTAATAATTAAATTTTATTAAGGTTTATTCAGGCGTTAAGATTTAAGTAACTTTTCTATTTATAAAACATCTTTCCGGAAAATATTTTTAAGAGGAAGTTGTTAATATATAATATATACTTAATTTTAATTTCGTTTCTTTTTTATTAAATCTTTTTTAAAGTTATTTAATAATATTAACAAAAGTAATAATTATAAATCTTTTACCCGTCATAATTTAGATTTCCTTAAACTTAATATTTATTTCAGAATTTTTTTTAAAGTCGTTAATAGTATTTATACTATTAACGTTTATTTTTAAATTTTAAAATAATGTATTTAAAATATTTTCGTAGGAAAAAGAAATATTTAAATATAAAGCTTTTTTATACCGGTTTTTAAGATATTTGCTTATTTATAATTTAAAACGATCAATTGCTTAAACTTTAAGGTATTTAATTATTAAAGCTTTTTAAAATTTATAAAGTCGTTAGGTTTAAGCCGTATTATTTAGGCTAAGTTAATGATATAAAATAATTATATTAGTAATTAATACGATAAATACTTTACCTAGTATTTTTGAATACGGTAATTATTAATAATCTTTACGGTAATAATAAATTTTATATTTCGGTTACGAAAAACCCTATCCTAACGCCTATTATTCGGTTTTTGTAAATACGTAATTTTTCGATTAATATGGGCTAGAAGGTTTATTTGTACAATACCGATAGGTTTCGACCCTGATAAACCTTATGCCCTTTGGCTGGTTCGGCAGGGGGAATTTTCTAGAATGTAATAACTTAAAAGATGTTAAGCGTTTTGCGGTAAACCTTAAGTCCGTATAAAATAGCTTTGCGACCTTTTGCTAGTCCTACAACTAAAAATGTTAGATATTAACTAGAAAAAAGGGCTAAAAACTCCAAACCAGTTACCTTTAATTTCGATCGATCTTACGATTAATAAAAAGGTATTAATACGATAATTAGGTGGAAAATACTTAATACCAAATTACCTTTTCAAATTTTTATTAATTAAAATAACTAAAATATACCGGGTAATTCTTTTTACAAAATACCGGTATTCCGTAATTGTAAAGTTTTTATAGAAGATATTTTTTTTAAAATGCTTAAGTTTAATAAAACTTTAGGACGGATTAAAAATATCGATATTGCCGTCGATATAATTAACCTTTTTCAAAAAAGTCGAATATTACTTTTAATTTTCGGATACGATTTAATTTATATGAATAAAAATAATTAACAATTAAACGATTTGATAGTAAAAAATATTAACCGTATAAAGGAATTACTGGGAAAACTGGATATAAGCGGTAAAAGGCTTAAGAATTTCGAAATTTAACTTTTAACTCGATATAAACTGGAAAATTATAAGCGATAATTTATCCGGCTATTCTGGATTGCGAAAACGGTTTAGAATTTGGTTAAGAATAGTTGTCGATAGGGGCATAACAAGGTAGTTTAAACTTATTTTAAAGTAAGACGCTTAAAAAAAGGTTAAGGTTTAGTAAAGCCTTGTAACTGATAATATAATCTATTAATTTGTCCAATTTAGTTTTACGGTTACGTCTTCTCTAAAGAGAGTTTTCTAAGCTTTAAGACGTTTAATTATTAATGCTTTTTAGGTTTTTTTTAAATTGTTTAGTCGTATTATTATCTAAAATATTTAAGTTGTTATTTTTTAATATAAATATTAAAGGTTTTTTATTTTAATTGGTATAGATTTTTTAAACCGTTAATAATAAATTACATTTCGTTTTTAATACCGTTATAAATATTATTAAAATTATTACTGTAACGTTAGTTACGTTTTCCTTTTTTCCTTTTACCGTTTTTTTCTTTTTACGGCCTAAGGTAGTTTTTCGTCAAGTACCCGTATTTGTTATAATTTAAGCAAAGTGGCTTTCTTTTTTTGTTTTATACGGGCCTATTATCTCGAAAGTTATCATTATTATTATTTCTTTTTCTTTTACTTCTTTAAGCGTTATAGAACTTCCCGTTTTTTTTTCTTATTAATACGGCTATAAAATTCGTTATTAAAATTATCGATTAGTTATTAAAAAAACAACTAGCTTATTTAAACATTAATTAAATCGATTTATAGTAATTACTAACGTAATTATTTATAATAATATGGAATATAATAATATTTTTTTTAATCTAAGTTTTATATTATAGCTTTTAACTTTTCGTAATAGTGATATGGTGCAGGGTTTGGGGACTTAGTTTCGGGCTTAGTTAATTAGTTCTACTTAGCTTTAAGGGTATTTCTAGGAGCTCTTTTTCTTCGGGCGCAACCCCGTTATTGTTTATTATCGTCGATAATCTTCTTTTACGGTCTTAATACCGATTAATACAGATTCGCGTTATCTTATATATTACTTTAACCATACTTTCGCTTATAACCTTTTTTTTCGGATATTTCTTAATTATAACTTAATTTTTCCGATTTTATTTATTTGGTATCTTTAGTAAAAAGACAGGCTTTAATTAGCTGTTAATGTAATTTATAATTCAGGCTGGATAATACGGCTTAAACCTAACGACCTTGCAAAGTAATTTATAATTTTTCGTTAGAAGTCGGAGTAAACGAGGTTTTAATTAAAAAGTTTCCGATTAAGGTAGTTATAAAAAGTAACGGACGATTATAATTACGAAAATAATAATTTAAAAAATATACGATTACGATACGAACGATAATAATATAATACGATAATATCGCTAACTGCGTTTGTAAGCGACTAATAAAAGCTGTTAAATAAAATAAGATATTTTATTATAAAACGGAATTTCCTTTAATCGATAACAGGAAAATATAGGCGAAAATAACAGTGACAGAATATAGCTTAATTAATATATTTTGGATTAATCGCAAAATTTAAACGAATATTTTTATTATAAGATAGTTTATATAATAGGATAAAAGTAAGCGAAAATTATTGATAAAGATAAAAATTAACCGAATAATTTATAGTAATTAACGACGAAAGTTACGTATTGAAACGAAAATTAAGAGATTAAAATGATAGGATTAACAAAGTAAGTAACGATATAAAACGGATTATAAATTTAAGCAAAAAACGGAAAGGACTGATAAAGCTAAATATTTCGGTTTTAAACAGAAAATTATAAAAGAAAAAACGTTTCTTAACGAAATACTAAAAAACCGATATAACCGTTAGATATTAATATCTGGACCTATTTGTTATTAATTGGTCGATATCTAGTAGAAACGTAATTAAGTAAAATATTATAGGATTTATTATTCGTATTTAATTTAAACGTTAAGGCGGTTAAAATAATAATAAAAATGTTAATTTTCGCGATGAAGATACTTGTTTTTAGGCTACGATATAAATATAAAGTATACTTAAAAAAAACTTTAAAAGTTATTATTTACCTTATATTTAAGTAAAATGTAATTATTAGACTAATATTTTCGAATGTAGAAAATTAAAGGATTGTTCGTAGTAATTAATTATTTAAATTTAGTTTTAATCGATTTATTAAAGAACTTTTAAAGTTTTTAAAAATTATTACATAAATAAGATTATAAAACTTAATATTAATACCGGAATTCCTTCGCAAAAAAATCTAAAGTTTTATTTTAAAGGTTATTGTTAAGTACCGATTAAAAGAATTATAAAACGAAAATGAAATTAGTAAAGTTAAGCCCTTAGATAATCCGATTAAATTATTAAAACCTGCGAAAAAATCGAATATCCTTAAAATTATTGTTAAGATATTTAAAGGACGGAAGGTTTTATTAATTCGAACTTTTTCGGAATTGTTTATTAAATTTATAGTATTAATACTAAAGGTAACGTCCGTGGAACCTGTTAATTAAAGGGATTTCGGCTTCTCCGACGATATAATAAATAAAATTATATCTTTTATAGTTTTCCCGGATTTATTTATTTACTCCGAAATTTACTTTTTAGGTATTAAAGTTATTAATTAATTTAAAATCGTTTATAACTTATTTCAAAAGTATAAGTTTAAAGATATTAATATAATTATTAAGTTTCTTTATTAAATTAATAATCCGAAGATAACAAATTAAATTAAGGTTATATTTAAGAGAGTTATTAAATAGGATAATCTTATTATAAATATCTTAGAAATTTTTAAGTTTTAAAATTTTTAATAAATTCGGATTATTAAAAACTAGCTAAAAGTTTTAACGAAATAAGTTTAACGTAATATTTCTAATTACGTTTATAAATACTATTTGGAATATGTTATAAAAGTTCGGAATATTATTAAAAAGGCTAAGTTTAAAAAGAAAACGATTAATAAGGATAAACATATCAAAAATTTACTTAAAGGCTTTTTAGTTAATTTATTTCGAAAAAGTTTTATATAATTCTTTTATGAAATTTAAGGATTTATACGTATTGTGTTATAATAAGGTTTTGATATTAATTAGAAATTGGGCCTTTAATAAGGCTGGATTAATATCTTATAACGGGTATAAGAAGTAATTAAAAGTCTGTTTTAATTAAATGTTTAAAATTACGAATGCGCTTTAAAAATTACAGATTACGTAGGTCTGGTAAATTTAAAACTTAAAGGTTTTTAAAAAGGAAATAAAGAACCGGGAAGTTTCCTGGATTTCTTAGAATTATGCCCCGTTAGGATAGGAATTACCTTAGGCTTAGGATTACGGTATTAATTTTCGATTAATGCAGTAAGTTTTTAGCCGGATAAATTTAAACGGGAAATTTTTTACCGTAATCGAGGTGGTTATCGTAATAATTACCGAGGTAGTTATTAAGGGTAGCGAGGAAATAAATACGGTAATTTTAAGCTTGGTTTTTGCTAATTTTGTTTAAAAAATAAATATTTAATATATAATTGTAAATTACTTATAAATATAGAAAATACGGCATTAATTTCATTTGACGACGACGGCTTTATGATTTATTTTAAATTTAAAGATAATCGGATTAAGATAGGTATTATTTAAATCCCGACTATTTTTAAATAATAAGCGATTACCGTCTGGATTTTTATTTAATCTTTTTTAAATAAATGTATAATTTGCCAGGTTTTCTTAATTATTACTAAAAGAAAATATGGTATTTTAATCGGCGGTACGGTATTATAAAGGGTTCGGATAATTGTAATTTTAGTACCGATAAAAATAAGGTACAGTTTAATATTACTAAACCGTTACGTTTTATTACGATTTTAAAACTTAATAAATAAAAGGTTTTTATTAATTAGAACCGGGTTATTAAAATTAATTTTATTACGGCAATAAATAACCGTTTAATAAAAATATTTTATTACATTAATAGTTATAAAGTAACCTTATAGAAATTAAAGGTACCCGTTATTTAAAAGAAATTCGTACGTTAAAGATTAATAATTTTAAATAAGTTAATGTTTTTATTAATGTTATAATAATTAAACGTATTAATAAAAAAAGTTTAATAATAGTATAAAAAGGAACAAATTTAATAATAATAAAGTTATATAAGATAGACCTTTTTTATAAATATGGATACCGCTACTTAAACGGACGATATTATTAGCTACGGCGGTTTAATTAATAAAAATCTTATTAAGTTTTAAAAAGCGAAAATTTAAAATTACCTAAACCGATTTAATAAAGGCTTATCAGGATTTTAACGAGGTTTTTAAAAATTTTATAATTAATAAAGTACTAAAAATAGTTAATTGCAAAAATAAAGGAACGATTAAAATAACCGAAACCGAAATTCGAAGTTTTAATACTTTAATGGGAAAATAATAAAATTTTAAGATTTTTATTTTAAATATAAAATATAAAGCCGAAAGCAAAAACGATATTAACGTTTTATTAATACAATAAGATAACCCGGCCAAATATATGAACGTCTTATATATATAAGCGAGAAACCTTTTTAGCCGGTTTTAATTATTTATTTTTAATTGTATATTTCTTAATATTAAGATTATAGAACGCTTTATAAAATAAACAAATTGCGAAATTTAGCTATAAAAAGCTTAGTTTTATATTTCAAATTCCATGTATTATTTTAATATATCGTTTTAACGGTAAATACGCCCGGGTCGATATTATCCCTTTTTCATAAAAATTAACGGCGACCGAAAAAAAATTGATTGTCAACCGAATTTTTATCTTAAATATATGAACGTTTTTTGTCCGGCTTTAATATATTAAAAATATGGTTAATGTATTATTTATTTAACCCGTTACGGAACGTGTCGGAGTTAACTAGGCGTCGAATTCTGTTAAATAGTAAAAAAATTTAAACCGTGTTTATTTTAGAAAATTAATTATTAAAAGGTATTATGCAAAAGTTTAGAGATATTTTATAAGTAATTCGAATTTATTTGGGTTATTATCGTAACATACGGTATTATAAAAGAAAATATTTATAACTTTAACGGGATTAAATTTTTAATAAGGTTTTTTATAATAATAGATATGGTAATTATTAATGCCGAAAAACGTAGAAAATTTAAATAAACTCAATAACGGAATATAAATTGGTTATAATTATTTAAATTATTAATTTCTAAAGTTAAGTTATACCGTTATTTATTATTATAATAGAAAAAAATTATTTAAGATTTTAATTCCGTAATAATTTATTATTAATAATCGATTAAAAAAATCTTATGAAGTAATAATAATTAAATAACGAACGAATTTAGTTTAAAACAGGTTTTAATACTTTTATTAATATATTTAAATACGTATATAAAAATCGAATTTTTATTTTTATTTTTAACGGTTACGAAAATTATTATTAAATAAAATTCGAACAATATTGCATTAATTATAATATTATTACAGTATGTAAGTTTACGTATTTTTCGTATAAGTTTTAATATTTTAACGTATTTGTTTTTTTGTAATAAAACGCGTTTATTCGTTATATATTGAAAGTTTAATATAATGTTATTATATTTATATCGCCAAAAACTTTTTTTTTACCGGTGTTTATAACGCGTTTAAAATTACTATAACGTCCGATAATATTAAATCCGGATTTGCAAAAGCTGGTTTTGTTTTATTTAATCTTAATTACGTTTTTTCCGTATAAGAAACTTTTTGAATTATGCTTATGCCGACCGTTTCCCCGTTAACTTCCGCCGGTTTTATTCGTTTTTTATTTACGAAAACCCTTGAGATTATTAAGGAAATGTCGGCAGATGTGGTGATTTATTGTTGGGAGGTTGAAAGGATCAAAAGGGCTTTGATTTGTGGCCCTAGGATTGCAAGGACAAAAGAGCAGAAGCTATATCTAGCTGCTTTCCCCCCCAGTTGGAAATAAGGAACCTAGAACCAGGACACATCAGAACCACAGCCTGAAGAATGCAACACAATTTGCCCACATGGTAGCATCTTCTGGTTTTGTCTCTTGACATCCTGATCCAGTTTGTGTTGCAATTCGAGGTACCGCTCCGCTTCGGTACAGAAGGCTAGGAACGGCAGGCTCGGCGTGAGGGCGCTTTGAAGCAAGGAAACTGCGAAGGCTCGACCTTGGAGAAGGTTTTGAAGTCCCCTTAGTCGCTGGAGAAGCGCCTG
>QJNZ01000825.1:0-40819 GCA_004155055.1 Monosporascus sp. CRB-8-3
AAACCCTTCCAGCGTATGGTTCATATAAACAATTATGCACCGTATAGAGGGGTACCAATGATTAAAGTTCAAGTTTTGTTAAACTCTATGTTTAATACCTACTAACTTTAAGGCTTAATATTTGACGTGTAAACAATAAGCCCGTTGCAAAAGTTAATTTCAAGAACAATGGTGTAAACAAATAATGCCAGAGGCTACCCGGCGTGCGCAAGTCTTATACCCCTGGAGGATATTGCCAAGGTATATTGCCCTATCACGTTAACTGCCGCAAACTCCTCCTATTCTTTGTACTAGTGGAGACTAGTTCCTGCAACACTCCCTCGTAGGCTAGAGCGGCGCGGCGTGCTAAAGTGAGGCTGTTGCCAGATTTCCCCTCCATAACCTGTATTCGTTCCTCCGTATCCTCCACATCTATATACAGTTGTGTAGGTCGACGGTTCCGGCCGGCGCGGTGAACTGACATTTGATGTGAGGCATGGTCACCCTCATCCACGCTATTACGTAGACGCGGCAACGGCACCACACAACCTTCTCAGCGATGGCGCCGGGCTGGGTGACGTTGGATTCGAAGAATCCAGCATGTTGCAACCGATTTCCAAGTAGTATGTAAGGTCAGTGCACAATTGAAGGTGTCAACAGAAGAAGGTACATGGAAATGTTTTCATGAAATCCTCAGGGAACAATCAGAGTAAACAATCCCAGAAAGATCACGTATCTGCAATTCAGGTAACAGCTCGAATCCGACTGGAGAAATCCTCCAGGAATCCAGGGGTTTCCTCCCGGTAAGTGGGGCTACCCCTATTCGAACTGGCTGAGGAAAATCATTTAATTCTTTACTCCTTTAAATCCTTTAATCCTTTCTATTATTACCCATTTAATTAATAATAGAAATAATAAATTAAAAAGTAAAAAATTTGCTTAATAATGCCGTTATTAACGAATATATATAGCCTAATATCCCCTAAGCTGTTATAAGAAATCCATAGTTATATTAACATTAATAAAAGATATACCTTAGTACTTTTATCTTTCTTACTTAAACCTACTGTCAGATATAAGGGTGTCAGATATTCATTCAGACCAATTGTTAGCTCACTGAGCCACGAACCCCTCTTGGGTCGTATCAGCGACTGTTGTTGGACAGTCTCGTATCAGGATTTATATAGGGTCCTGTCCTAGCTCTGTCTTAGCTACAGGGGGCTGTATTCTTACAAAGGGACATTAGTTATATTCTCGTATTAAGTTAACTTGCGTATATTTCTCGTACGCGTACAGTTTTTATATAACCTAATAACGGAATATATATTCTCCGATTAAAAGGAGCCTTACCGTATATAAGGTACGTTTATTACCTCCTATTAATTAATATACCCCCTTAACGCCTTAAAATATTTATAGCGTTAATCGTTATATATTATTATTTCTTAAAGTGATAACTTTATATTTAATCTTTTTTCCGGTAATTATATCCTTTTAATTAATTAATTTTTCCTTTAAAATTACGTATAACGTATTTTTCTACCGTTTAAAAGTTTTTGTAATATTTACTAATTTTAATTGTTTTTTTTAAATATTTAAATAATTCGCATAATTAAGTTTTAATTAATTTATTAATTAACATATTACTTATAAACGTATAATCTATTTTAATTAAATCCCTTTTTACGGTTTTTCGTAACTAGTAATTATATATATTTACGTACTATAACTTTATTTATAACAAGGTAACGTTAGCGTTAATAAGTCGTATAATCTGTTAATTATCGTATTATATATTTAACGGTTTAATATCTAAGGTAACTTCTAGTTTTTTAATTAATTAAAAACTAAATAAGGCGTTTTTTGTAATCTATATAAAAAATAATAATTCCGTTTTTATTATGAAAATTATTATTATATCTTATTTATTTACCCGTTATTTTATTACTTTTCCAAATAATTTTATAACGTAAACTTAAAAACTTTTCGATCGATTATATTATCCGTAAAAAAAACGTTATTTTAAATATTTAACGAATTTTCGTTTGTAAACTATAACGTTAACGTTTTAATCCCGATTAGGTATAATATAACTCGATTAGCAGCTTTATAATATACGTCGTTAAGGTTTAAGTTAAAACAGGTAAGCTAGAATACGGTAAAGAATATATCGGGTCACGTATTAATTATTACGTAAAAAATAGAATTAATTTTTTTTAGTATTTATTAATAAAGCTTAAATAGGCCAGATTAAAATTCGATAATAACTTAACGCTAATTATAAACGTTTTTAAAAAGTTATTTAATTTTTCTTTAAAAATTAAGTTAATTAATTTGTTTATAAAGTCGAATTAAGATAACCAGACTTTTCTATTAGGTTTATTTTTAATTATTTCAATACCTAGGAACTACTATAAATCCTTACTCCTTATAAGGGTATACCGTTCCTATATTTATTAAATTAACTAATCGATAAAGTCTTAATCCTTTTTGCGATATATTATAATAATATCGTCTATTAAAAAGAAAATAAGCACCCCTTAATAAGTAAAGTAATAAAATTTATAAGGAATAAAGCTAAATTCTAATTTCTTAAATATCTTAGTAAAAAAATTTTATTATAATAATAATAACTTTTTTAAGTTATATAAAGTTTTTTTAATTAAAAAAGTTTTCTTATATTAAGGGTACTTTAAAAACGTTTTTTATATATTTCGTAAAGTAAATTAACGTTAACGAAAACGTTTATAACGTTATATTATTTGAGCTTTAAATTAAACTTAGCTATTATAACAATTAACGCTTTAAATAATTTTCCAGCTAATATAAATACGTATATATTATTACAAATATTCTTAAATTATTAATCGTTTTATATAACGAAACGGGCCTTATATTTTTAAAGCTAATTAAACTTATTAAACCTATAAACGTATATTTATATATATTTTAAAATCTATTTTCCTTTAATAAAAAACTAGTTAATTACTTCCTAAAATTATTTTTAATAACTTTATAAATAAACCTTTTCGACTTTATAAAATATTTTCTCTAATAAATATATACTTAATTCTTTATAACCTTACGGTAATAACGGTAAATTACGTTTATATATTTAATTTTATAACTTAAATACCTTTTTATATATTAAAATATTTCTCCTTAGAGAAAATATAACCGTAAAACTAAATTGAATAAATAGATAAATTGTATTATCGATTATTAAGCTTTATTAAACCTTAATCTTTTTATAGATTACCTAGTTATGCCCTTATTACTAATTATTCTTAACGGAATTCTAAACGGTTTTCGTAATCCGGAATAGTTAAATAAATTATCGTACGTAATTTTCCTTGTATCGATTTAAAAGTTAAATTTCGACGTTCTTAAGTTTATTATCGTTATCCTTTAGTTTTACCAGTAATTTTTTTATAAGCCGGATATTTTAAATATAATTTTACGCGAAAATCGATTATTTTTACCGTTTTAAATTAAATTATATTCGAAAATTAAAAATACAACCCGATTTTTATCGGAAAAGTTATTAATATTAATAAAAATATCGATATATTTTATTCGGTCGATTATTTTATTTAAATCGGGTAATTTAATTAAAACCATTTCCGTCGAGATTCCGGAAATACGGAGTATTAGGATTTTATATTCGGATTTAGCCGGTATATTTTGGTTATTTTAATTAATAATAAGTTAAAAACCCCTAAAATTAATCGAAATTAAAAAAGTTATAAAACTGGCAAAGGGTTATAAAGTAACTATCTTATACGGATTTAAGGTTTACCGTAAAAAATTTAATATCTTTTAAATTATTATTTAAAATTCCCCTTATAAAACCAGTTAAAGGGTATAAGGTTTATTAAAATTAAAGCTTGTCGGTATTACGTTATAATTAACTTTGGAATAAAATTTTTCGCGACCAAGGTATAATTTATCGTTATTGTAAAAACTATTGATAATTACCGTATTCGAAAATATTAAGTAAAGTATTTATTATATTAATTATTAATATAATTATTTCGTGTTTTTGGGTTAGCCTGGATAATACGGCTTAAACCTAACAACCTTGCATATATTAAAATATTATTATTTTTCCGATTAAAATAACGCATACTTTAAATAATTAATTTTCTTAAATTTTCGGAACTTACTAACCGGTTATTATACGTACTTATAAAAAAAGCTAAACGTGTTATATTAAATATGGTTTTTTACATTTTATATTCGTTTCGAATAACATTTTTTTAATACGGAATATATAAAGGGCTTATATTTATTACTCGTAAAATACCTTTATTTTTACCGTTACTTTAAGTTAAATAATATAAAAAAAAGCTTAAAACAATTTTTATTCTTTTCGTCGAGATAATAATCGTAATAATTATTAAGATAAATATTAACGGCAGTAATAATTTAAAAAACGGAAAGAATTTAAATTTAATAATTATATAAAAATAATTAATTTTTTACAAATAAGTTTATTTTTCCTTATTTTATGCGTTTTTTACGTTAATACGTTTTTAAAATAATGTCTTTTATTTAACCAGTAATTAAATTATTCCGTTTAAATTTATATTCTTTTTTAATATATAAATTAAATGATTATTATTTTAATTAAATATTTTTATTTATTAGAATAACCTTTATAACTTTTTTTATAACGTATAAAAAATTAGTTTTTAATTTTTTAATATTATTTTAAAAAATGGCCTTTTTATTAAATTATATATTTTAAATAATAAGAAGAATATTAATTAATAAGTTTTAAATATCGTAAATATTTATAAATGTGTAATTAATTAACAAATTAATTTATATTTTAAAATTTAATTATTAAAATTTTATATAATTTTTATTTAAAGAATACGTATTTAAAAATATATATAACTAAAAATAAAAATAATTATAATATATTTCGAAATCAAGAACTTTTTTTAAATTTCGTTATCGTATTCGATTACTTATTAAAAAACTTTATTTTAATTTTTTAAAACTTTTAATAAATATTTAAATATTGTAATTCATATATTTTACTTTCGGTTTTTAAGATAAATATTTTAAATAAAATTTAAATATTTATTAATAACGTATATAATATATTTATATTTTTCGGGATTTTTTTCGAAATTTACGAAATTAAGAATAATTTTTTAATTTAATCGGAAAATGTCTTTTTTTAATTTCTAATATATTTATCTTTTAATTTTTACCTTATTATATACTTAATATTTAACTATTATAAAACTTTTTAAATAATTTTTTTTAAATTATAATTAAATATTTATTTCGAACTTTAAATAACTTAATTTTAAATAATATATAATACCATTATTAATCCGTAATAATTTCGTTATTTATAAATTATAAAAATTATATAACGTACGATATAAGCGAACTGTATATATAAGCGAGCTGTATACTTTTTGGCACCTTGTAACAATTAATCTAAATAACTTAACTATAATATATTTAATTAATTTAAATCAACTTTATTTTTTGTCGCTAACCGTATTTACAGTTTCAAATTAATATACGTATTATATCAAGGTTTATTACGGACGCTATATTATTATTCCTTTTTGCTAACCTATATGCGATAATTACTTTTAATAGCTATTAATAGTATTTCCTTTGCTATTACCTTTGCTGCCGATCGAAAAACGTATTTATTCCGTATAGTAAGTGTTTTTTTTTTTTTTAGAAACGTTTATTTTAATTATTTAAATACATAAGAATCGAATTGTTGTTCCGACAAGTTCTACGATACGCCTTTCGACGCGCCCTAACAAACTTTACAGCTTTATCCCGCAGCCTTATAACGCGTTTTCTAACAAAGCTTTATAACTTTTTATTTAACGAATATCTTTTACGTATTAAAGCCGGATAAAAAATACTGGCGTATATAAATAGGGAAATCGGTTAATAATTGTTTTTTTATCGGTCGACTTTAATACTTTCGAAATAGGGGTAATATTAGCCTAGGTACGTCGGGGGGTAATCGGTCGTATAGGGGTTTAAAGGAAGGAATAATAATATAGCGTTTATATTAAACCTTAATATAATACGTATATTTGTTTTAAAGTTGTAGATAAAGTTAGCGAAAAAGAATACCGTTAATTAAATTAATTAAATCTGTTATGGTTAAGTTATTTAAATTAGTTGTTATAAAATGTAAAAAGTATATAGCTTACTTATATATACAGTTCGCTTATATAGTACGTTATAAGGTAAAGTGCCATTAAGGTATCTAGCTAGCTGTACAGGAAGCTGATCCATTTATTATATACATGCACAAAGGATTATACGATGCGACCGGGGGAGCACCCCTTTAAAAACCGTCCCTTCTTGGCCAAGGGCCGGAAAAACGTAATGCGGGTTATGTGACACGGCAACTGACGATAGATACACCCGATTGATTGATTGGTTCTGTCAGATATAGGGGATATTAGTTATGTTGTTATCTTAAGCTAAGTTGCGTATGTTTCTCGTACGCGTACAGCTTTTCTGTAACTTAACAACGGAACATATATTTTCCGATTAAAAGGACCTTTTCCGTATTTAGGGTACGTTTAGCACCTTTTACTAACTGACATACCCCCTTAACGCCCTAAAGTATTTATGGCATTAATCGTTATTTATCATTATTTCCTAAAGCTATAGCATTTTATTCGACCTTTCTTCCGGCAATTAAATCCTTTTAATCAGTTAATTCCTTTTCTAAAATTACTCGTAAGGTATTTTTCTACCGTTTAAAGGTTTCCGTAATATCTATTAGTTCTAACTGTTTTTTAAAATCCCTAAACGGTTCGCGTAATAAGGCTTTCGTTAATTCATTAATTAACATATCGCCTATAAGCATATAATCTACTTTAATTAAATCCTTTTTTACGGCTTTTTATAATTAATAATTATATATATTTACGTACCGTAACTTTATTTATAACAAGGCGATGTCGGCGTTAACAAGCCGTATAATCTATTAATTATTATATTATATATTTAACGGTTTAGTATTTAAGGTAACTTTTAATTTTTTAATTAATCGAAAACTAAATAAAGTTTTTTTTATAACTTACGTAAAGGATAACAACTTTACTTTTATTATAAAAATAATTATTATATTTTACTTATTTACCTGCTATTTTATTACTTTTTTAAATAATTTTATAACGTACGTTTAAAAGCTTTTTCGATCGACCGTATTATCCGTAAAAAAGGTGTCGTTTTAGGTATTTAACGAATTTTTACTTCCGAACTATAACGTTAACGTTTTAATCCCGATTAAGTATAGTATAACTTGATTAATAGCTTTATAATATACATCGCTAAGGTTTAGATTAAAACGGACAAATCGGGATATAATAAAGGATATATCGGGTTGCGTATTAATCGCTACGTAAAAAATAGAACCGATTTTTTTTTAGTATTTATTAATAAAACTTAAATAAATCAGATTAAAATTCGGTAATAACTTAACGCTAGTTATAAATGTCTTTAGAAAATTATTTAAGCTTTTTTTAAGGATTAAGTTAGTTAATTTATTTATAAAGTCGGATTAAGATAACCAGATTTTCCTATTAGGTTTATTTTTAATTACTTCGATACTAAGGAATTATTATAAGTTCTTACCCTTTGTAAAGGTATACTATTCCCGTATTTATTAAATTAATTAATCGACGAGGTCTTAATTTTCCTTACGATATACTATAACGATATCGTTTATAAAAAAAAAATAAGCACCTTTTAACGAATAAAACAATAAGGTTTATAAAAAACGAAACTAAATCCTAATTTTTTAAACGTCCCGGTAAAATCCTTCTATTATAATAACGGCAATTCCTTTAAACTATATAAAGCCTTTTTAATTAAAAAAGCCCTTTTACGTTAAGGGTACCTTAAGGGCGTTTTTATATATATTTCGTAAAGTAAGTTAACGTTAACGAAAACGTTAATAACATTATATTATTTAAATTTTAAATCGAACCTAGCTGCCGTAATAATTAACGCCTTAAATAATTTTCCAGTTAAAATAAATATGTATATATTACTATATATATTTTTTAATTATTAATTACTTTGTACGATAAAACGTATTTTATATTTTTATAATTAATTATACTTATTAAACTTATAAACGTATACCTACATACACCTTAAAACCTATTTCCCTTTAACAAAAAATTAATTAATTACTTTTTAAAATCGTATCTCCTTATAACTTTGCAAATAAGTTTTTTCGGCTTTACGAAACATTTCCCTTAACGGGTATATACTTAGCTTTTTATAACCTTACGGCGGTAACGGTAAATCACGTTTATGCACCCGGTTTTACAACCTTAATACCTTTTTATATACCAAGGTATTATTATTTTTCCGATTAAAATAACATGTATTTCGAGTAATTAACTTTTTTAAACTTCCGCAGCTTACCGGCCGGTTATCGTACGTACTTATAAAAAAAGTTAAACGTCTTATATTAAATACGGCTTTTTATACCTTATATTCGTTTCGAATAACACCTTTTTAATACGGAACATACGGAAAGCCTACATTTATTACCCGTAAAGTACCTTTATTTTTTACCGTTACTTTAAATTAAACAATATAAAAAAACCTAAAGTTACCTTTATTTTTTTTGTCGGTATAATAATCGTAACAGTTATTAAGGTAAACGTTAATAGCGGTAATAATTTAAGGGACGGAAATGGTTCGAATATAGCAGTTATATAAGGGTAATTAATCCCTTACGAACAAGTTTGTTTTTCCTTATCCCGTACGTCTCTTACGTTAGTACCTTTCTGGAACTATTCCTTTTATTTAGCCGGTAACTAAATTATTCCGCTTAAGTTTTTATTTTCTTTTTATATATAAATTAAATAATTATTATTCTAATTAAGTATTTTTACTTATCGGAATAACTTTTATAACTTTTTTTTTATTACGTATAAAAAATTGTTTTTTAGGTTTTTGATATTACTTAAAAAAGTAACCTTTTCGTTAAATTATACATTTCGAATAATAATAATTTTATTAATTAACGGGTTCCAGATTTCGTAGATATTCGTAAATCGGTAACCGATTAAAAAGTTAATTTACGTTTTAAAATTTAACTTTTAAAACCTTTATTTTTTCTTTATAACGGTAGTTATTATAACGTAAGCTATATAGTTATATGTTTGTAAATAAGTTTATTATAACTTCCGATCAAATATTATAATGTTATCTTTATATGCTAGGTAAATATAATAAATTTCGTATAAGTTTTGTTAAAAAAATACGTATTTAAGGGTACGGTTATATAGATATATTACTGTTTTAAAAATGTATACGATTAAAAATAAAGGTAATTTAACGCCATTCCGTATTGTAATTGTTTTTTTTTTAATTATATCCCTTAAACGTTTTGTACTTTCGTTTTAAACCTGGGTATACGGTATTAAAAACTTTAGTTTAATATTAAAAAAGGCGATTATAACATATTTCGAAATTAATAATTTTTCAAAATTTCGTTATCGCATTTAATTACCTATAGAAAAACCTTATTCTAATTTTTTAAAATTCCTAGGAAATATTCGAACGCTATAATTAATATATTTTATTTTCGGTTTTTAAAGTAAATATCCCAAATAAAACCTAAATACCTATCGGTAACGAATATAACGTATTTATATTTTTTTACGTTTTTTTCGAAATCTATAAAGTTAATAGTAATTTTTTAACCTAATCGAAAAACTTTTTCTCTAAGTTAGCAACGTATTTATTTCTTAACCTTTACCTTGTTATATACCTGGTATTTAATTATTATAAAACTTTTTAAACGGATTCCCTTTATATAAAACTGTAACTAAATAATTATTTCGGGCCTTAAATAACTTAATTTTAAGTACTATATAATGCCGTTACCGGTCCGTAATAATTTCGCTATTTATAAATTAACGTTTCGTTTATAAGTTATAAAAACTACATAAATAACTATTACGTTAATATTTTCGATAACGAATTAATTAAACTTATTTATTAATATAACAACTACCTAATTATATTTATTTCAGATAAAATTGTTAATTTTTTAATTATCCCACTAATACCTTTTTTTCCGGAGCTGCCGGAAAAATACCAGGTTATATATAAAGCTTTCGTAATAAACAACATCGTATAAATATAACGTTTTTATACCGCTAAAACTTCGAAATATTACGTTAACCTCTCCGTATCCTTTAATCGGAACGAAACTATTACCCGCGTACACCCCGTCGCCTTATACGGTATATCTAAAATTTAAAAACTTGTTAATAAAATTAAAAATATATATCGTAAACCCTAAATCCAAAATAAATAAATTTTTTAAAAAATAAAACGTAACGTTTATCGTATTACGTTAATCAAAAATCAAAAAACACGCTAAAACCCGTTTTACTCCTTTTAAAAATTAATTTATCTTTTAAGTAATTATCTTTTCCATACTTTTCGATAAACGGTTAATTTTTTCCTTTAAAAATTAATCGGAAAATATTCGGCCTTAAACGTATATTACTATCCTATCGTTAAAGCGGAAATTTGTCGGGGCTCTATTAAAAAATGCGTAATAACACTAGAAAAACCTATAAAAAAACTTAAATACGTTTTACAACAAATTCCTTATATATCTAACTTTTAACGCTTTCGCTTATTGCTGCTATTATTTCGGCCCGTTTAAAAACCTTTATAATCGCCTCGTTTCGGCTTACGCCCTAAAATCCTTCCTCGTAATTAAAGGTTATCTTTAATTTTTTCTTAATCAGGATCGTCCTAATTAAAAGGGTCCGCAAATATCCCATAAAACGTCGGAAACGCTACCTTAATATTTTTCGATATAAGTTGTAAATAAATTATGGTCCAGTAATTTAAAAAGTTAACCGCTACTTTTTAATAACTAATTGTACCGTGTAACGGCTAGGCTAGTTAACCAACTATTAAACTAAGTTGTACGGTTTATGTTAGTAGTCGTATTATAGAAATCTAAGCAACGAAGATAACTTAGTTACATCTGGTAATACCAAGAGCGTCTTAGGTAACCAAGTTGTATTATAAGCTGGTGTTATCTAAATTATGGAACTAATAAGTATATATATATTCCCATGGTTTACTGGCTTGCTTATAGTAAGTTAGTAATTTAATTTATTAGCTTATTTATAATAAGTTAGTAATTTAATTTATTAGCTTATTCGTAGTAAGTCGGTGATTTAACTTATTAGCTTATTCGTAATAAGTCGGTAATTTAATTTACTAGCTTATTCGTAATAAGTCGGTAATTTAATTATATAACTTAATTTATTTAGGTTCTATTTTAGCCTATTAAAACCGTTTCCGAGCTTCTCCCTCGTTAAGTCGTAATACGATTTCCCTTTTTCCAAAATCCTTACTTTTAAGGATTTTCTTTTGTAAATTTTTTATTTTATTGTGTTAAGTCGTATTATTAAGGGTCGTTCGCGCAAAACAAAGTAACGTTATGCTTTAATTAACTTAATTAATTTAAAAAGTTTTAAAACGATACCGTATTTCTTTGGCTTTTTTAAAAAGTTTAATTATTAAATAATAACGGAAATATCCCGTTATAAAGAACATGTTCGTCGTAACCGTTTTTATGATAATACCGGTATCCCCGTAATAATAATTAATTGTTACGTTGCCGAGGCCCGTCGTTTAAAAAAAGAAAAGTTTGCCGCTAAACAGGCCCTTATTAAATCCTTAATTCGTTTATCCCGTATACGTAAATAACGTTAATAGCACCAAACCTAGGGTGCGAAATTTATAAATCGCGTTTTGTAATTTTTGGATAAGCAGAACGAGCTTGATTGTTAAGAGTCGGAATCGGCGGTAGCCGTTTAGGTTTTTAGTAATATTAATGTTATTGACTGGAGTGCCGTCGATTAAGGCTTCCTTTTTTTGGATAACGTAAACTGGAATATTTTTAATCTCGGCGGTCCCGACGTTATTAATAAAAGTTTTTTAGTAAGCACTGGACGTCAGTAAAGTTTTTAACGGGTTTCTAAGTATTTTCGGAGTTTAGGTAATTTTTCTATTTAATTAAATATTAAGTAAATCCTTTTTCTTTTCGTATATCTAAGATTTTTTCTATTTCGTAAATCGATATATCCTCTTTTATTTCTTCCTCGTATCCGATATTAACCTTAATAATATCTGTTACTAACTTAAATAAGGAAATATAAAAAACTGGATAAAGTTTAACCTTAAGTAATAATTCTAATTAATAATTATTTTCTAAAATTTTCTTAGCAATCTTATACGGGCCGATATATTTAAAATCGAGTTTTTAGTTTAAACATTTAGTTTTGATATTTTTGGTAATTAAATAAACCATCTCTCCCTCCGAGAAAATTAGTCCTTTTAACCTTTTCTAGTTGTAATATTTATTCATTTGTTCGCGTACAAATTAAAGTTCTATTTTCATTTTTTAATATAATTGCTTAAGTTATTCTAAGGTAAAAATTGCTTTAACATTAATTAGTTTTTCTTTTCGTATTTCTTTATAAACTTTTAAAATAAAACCAAAATTAACAGTTACTAAAATTGTTTTAATACTGTTATAATAACTGGTGTTATAAGCTAGCTGTATAATAAGTAACTTTTCAACTCAATTATTTTGTTTATAATTAATATAACATCATAAATATATTTCTAACGTTTAATTAGTTTTTTTTATCTATTTATCTATTTATAATCTAAAAGCGCTTGATAATTTATAATTTAAGCCAAGTTGTACTATTAAATTTTACCAAAATTTTAAAATAAAAGTTACGCCTTTATCTAAAATAATTTTTATTAGCAGCCTATATATGCTATATATATATCGAAAGAAAATATATACCATTTATTCGGCATTTATATCTTTATTATAAGGTAAGAAATAAGAAAATTTTGTAAATCGGTTAACAATTACAAAGATACTATCGTAATATATATCCGTAATTAGGTTTTCTAATAAAGGAAACTTCGTAACGAAATTAAATATAATTAAATCCTATAGTTACTTAGCGATTAATAATAGTTATAATTTTCCATAAGGTTTATATTATTTAGTTTTTACCTTAACGTAAATATCGCATTGTTATATAATTCTCTATACGGTTGATTTTATTTTAAAAAAATAATATATTCGTTATAAACGTTTTAAAATTTTATAAATTCCTAGATATCTATATAGTTGGTATTTATATATTTTTCGTATTAGGTTTTTTTAATATTTTTTTAATATATGGATTTTATTTGTTTTTTAATTTTTAAGTATGTTATTATAATATTATTATATTTCTTTATGCATATTTAATGTAAACATTTTGATAATATTAATATGTTATTATTATAAATATCTTTTTAATATCCAGTTAAACACGGTTTACTATATTTTTACCTTAGGATTTTCCAGATCTAGTCATTTGCTAATAACGTCCGCTTTACCATTTTTTAATTCTTTACAATAAATAATAACGTAATCGAATTTTAAAAAATATTTTACGTAACGTAACTACCGTCCGACTAATTTTTTCGTAATTGCAAAATAAAAAATATTTTTATAATTTATATACACTTTTACCTAATATTAGTTTTTTTTAAGGTAATGTTTAAATTCCTTAAAAACCTCAACGATAACTAGGAATTTCTTATCGTAGATAAGATAGTTAAATTTAATACCATATAATTTATAAAAATAAAAAACGATAAAATATAGTTTTCCTTAATTATCTCGTTAACAAACCATTACTCCTAAAGCAAAGTTTAAAACGTCGGTTTTAAATTCTACTAGTTTATTCGGGTTGTACATTATCAAGATAGGTTCGTTAATAAGGGCGTTTTTAAACTGTTAAAAGGCCTTTTTTATAGCTGGAGCTTATATAAACCGTCGATCCTTTTTAGTAAGTTCCGTTAATAACATTACGATTTTATTAAAATATCGTACGAATCGTTGGTAGTAATTAACAAGTTTAAGGAATACTTATATCTCGGTAACATTAGTAAGCGTTTTTTAATTTTTAATTATAGAGATTTTTTTAGGGTTTATTTTAATATATCCGGGGATAATAATATATCTTAGGTATTTAACTTCCTAGATATAAAAAGTATTTTTTTCCGTATTAACCAAAAGGTTAACGTTTTATAGGGCTTATAGGACCTTATCAACGTATTTTATATATTCCTTTTTTATCTTTAAGTAAATAAGGATGTCGTCGAGGTAGTATATAATAAAGATATTAAGGTATTTTTGGAATATATAATTAACTATCCGTTAAAAAATTACTAATACGTTCGTAAGTTCGAAAGGTATAACGAGGTATTCGAATAATCCGTATTTTATTTTAAAAGTTATTTTTTATTTGTTTCCGGGTTTAATTCGGATTTAGTTATACCTTTTTTTTAGGTTTAAGGCTATAAATTATTTGGCGTTTTATAATCGGTTTTTAATTTCGGTAATTAGGGGTAATAATATTCTGTCTTTAACGGTAATATCGTTAAGTTATAAATAGTTAATAACAAATTGTAATTTCCCGTTTTTTTGTAAAACGAAAAATATTAAATAATTTGCTAACGATTTAAAACGTTATATATATCCTTTTCGCAATTTATCCTTTAAATAATCACGAAAAACGCATAGTTCCGCTTTATTTAAATTATAAATAAAATAAAAAACGGTTATTTTATTATTTTTAAAAATTATTTTATAATTTTATTTATTATACTGTAATAACTTTATATCGAGCTTTTTTTGAAAAAACTTTTTATATTTGTAATATCGTAATAATATTTTCGTTATTTACTTTGGTAATTTTTCGGGTTGTATTTATAAATCGTCGTTTATTTATCGGAATTATGTTTTAAAGTTCGTAATAACGCGTTGTATTTTTCTGTTATGCCCTTTATTTTAAATATGTTTTATTTTTTTAAGTAGTAAAGTTTTTATCGATCGAATATTAAGATCTTATATTATCTATATTTTATTTAACGTTAAGAAATAAATGGAAGTTTACTTAATTAATTTCCTAGTCGATTAAGGGGTTATATTGGCGTAATTATGGTTTTTTAAGAATTATATCGTATCTATTTAATAAGATAATGTTGAAATTAATAATTTATTTTTTTTAATAAAGGTTTTAAGGTAATTAATCTTACGTTTAATTTATCCATCGTCGTAGGTAAATTTTTAACCTTTAGTATTTTCGACCTTATAAAAATAATTTTTTTATAGTAACTTTAATTAATTTATTACCTCCGGGTTGATATAATTTATAGTTATTATCTCGTAATTTATTATTACGGTATATCAGTTTTTTTTAATTTATACTTATATAATAATAGCATTATCGCCAGTAGCTCCGATTGTTATATTTAAAGCTTTTTTAAGGTGTTATGGTCTAACCTTTTTTCTCCCGCCTGCCTATGGTTTTTTTATAGGTAACATTATTTTTTTAAGGTTTATAAAAGCTTTCGTAAGGTTTTTTCGTCCCGATTATTCTGTACTTAAAGTTCCTTTAGTTATTTTTTTATATGCGTTATTTGTTTTCGTAATTATTTAAATTGTTATCGTATATTTAATTATTTATGGGTTTGTTTTATAAAGGTTTTAATTACCTTTTTATTGGGTAATATTGTTTACGAATTATTGTTTTCTTATTAGTTACCGTATTTTTTTTCGTTTTCCGAATCCTATTATTTTTTTTTAATAAAACTTTTAATTTTTTCTTTAATTACTTTTTTATTTTCTAGGTCGGTGGTAAAAGTTAACTGGATGCCTAGATTGGTGATAGCTCGCTAATAATGTTTTTTTACCGTTCTTTAAATTAGTTTTTTTTTTTTTTTAATAGTTGCATTATCCGAAATAACAGAAAAAGTCCTTTTGTAAGCATGATTTTCCTGGTGGCCAGCTTTATAAAGCTACCTTTTAATCGATTTTATTTTTATTTGTAAATAACCGTAGGTATCGGTATTATTATTAATTATTTTTGTTAGTTTTTTTTTATCGTTTAAAATTAAACCCTTGTTAGTATATTTAAGTTATGCGTTAATAGATTATTTTTTTCCATTTTTGGTAAAATTAATATCTGAGTTTATCGTAATAAATAACATAGATTTTTATATATCGTTCCGGTTTTCCTAGGCATAGGTTTTCCCTTTATTTATAATGTTCTTGTAATTATCCTTATAAGGCTTATTAGTTTTGTTCTTTTTGTTGTTTTTTCCGTTAGGATTAGGTAAATAACTTTTTTTTAATAAAGGCCTTTTATCCTAAATAGTTCTTATGCCATTATACCACCGTATATTACGGTTAGACTATATTAATTAACTTTTTATTATCTTTTTTGTCGTTTTATTATTATTTTTCGGGTATAAGGGTCCAGTTATTCTGTCGAGATTTCTTGGGTGCCTTATATTAAAAGGCCTTATATCCCTTTTTATTACAGTTATAATATTTAAATTAGGATTAATTTCGTTATTAAATTATTCCGATTTTTATAGGGCCCGGTTAAATCCCGTAAAAGGTAAAGGGCGTAACGCGTCCGCCTTCTCTATTAGTTTAATTAAACTTATATTATAAAATATATTAACCTTTTTTTTTTTTTTCGAATTGTTAATTATCGATTTTTATTATTTTAATAATATATTTACGTAAGGAAATTAATCGTTTTAACTTAATTATTTCGTCCTTAACGTCGTTTTTTAATCTTTTATAAAATACGTTAATTAAGGTATCGTCTTTTTTATTTACCCATTCTATTTTGGCCATTAAGTTTCCGAATTTTATTACGTACTTAAACGTTAATCCTTTTTATCGTAATTATAGAATTTTCTATACGGCAATACGTTTTTTATTAAAATTATCGAAATTAGCCTTTAATTTTTCCTTAAAGTTAAAATAATTAGCGAAAAGTTCCTTAATAAATATTTCTATATCGTTTTCCGCCTTTTCCAGGTAATCCCTTATAATTAGTTCAAATTAATCGAATACGTCTCCGGTAAGAAATATTGTAACGGCAAGAATTATATTTTCCGAATTATTAAAAGCTAGGAATCGTAAGTATATTCGTACTTAAGTAAGGAAACTTTAAATATCAGTTTTTTTATCGTAAAATTAAGGTTTTTTAACCTTAATTTTTAAAATGTTAAGGTTTTTTTTTATCGTTTTTTTAAGTTGTAAAATTTCCGCTTTTAATTTCTTAAGCTTATTTTAAAGCTGCTGGTTAACGGTAATCTTTTTAATATTAAGGGTTATTTTAACAATTCGAATAATTATTTAAAGTTTAATAATATTATTAAACAAAAGTTTGTAACGTATAACGGCTAAATTAATTAATTAACTATTAAATTAAATCGTACGGTTTATATTAATAATCGTATTATAAAAATCTAAATAACGAAAATAATTTAGTTACGTCTAGTAATACTAAGGGCGATTTAAATAACCAAGTTATATTACAAACTGGTATTATTTAAATTATAAAATTAATAAGTATATATATATTTCCATAACTTACTGGCTTACTCGTAATAAATCGGTAATTTAATTTACTGGTTTATTCGTAATAAATCGGTAATTTAACTTATTAGCTTATTCGTAATAAATCGGTAATCCAACTTACTGGCTTATTTATAATAAGTCGGTAATTTAACTCACTGGCTTACTCGTAGTAAATCGGTAATTCAATTATATGACCTAACCCACTTAGGTCCTGTTTTGGCCCACTAGGACCGTTTCCGAGCCTCCCCCTCGTTAAGTCGTAACATACCGTTATTAATCTCAAACTTTTTTACCATCTAGAAAATAGTTATTTAAATCCTTATAATAAAAGCCAATGCTATATATAAGTCGTTTACCTATACGATTATCGTCTTTATTTCTAAAACTTTATATCGTTATCTTTAAATTATAATCTTTTACTACCTTATAATTTATTCGTCTAACTTTTTTACTAACTTCGAAACTTACTTTAATCTTTCGTAATATTTTCGTTAAGTATTAATTAAAAGCCTACTATCGTATATCTTACTGGATTTAGCCAACTTAACGTATTATTTCCGTAAATTTTTCCTTAAAAGAAAATTTATCTTCTTAATCGCTAGAAATACTAATTCCAGAACTTATTTTATAAGGTCGTTATTATTTTTTTGGAAAATATCGTACTTACGATCTTTATAAATATATACCGTAAAGTCCTAATTATAAGCTTATTTACTTTCGGTTGTTATTTTAAAAATATTCGTTAAGTAATTAATATAATCGATTTTTTCGTAAATTGCTCCGAAAAATGTAAATATAATTAAAAAGCCGTTTAAAGTATTAATTTATATCGTATAACGGATTCGTCGTTTCGGATACGAGGTTATATCAGGTTTTATTAGTTTAATAGGTTACGGAAATAACTAATTAAAATCAATATAATCCTATATATCGAGAATGTACGTTTTAACCTGGAATTTGCCCTTAAAGCGGTTTTAATCCTTAGGTCCGTTATAAATAACGGAGGACGTTAACGATACCGTTATTATTGTAATTAATGAAATATACTAATAGTTATTATTAATATATAACCTATATCGTTTTAGCAATAATTAATTAATTGATAATAACGCGAATTAAACGAATAAAACTTTTAATTGTCAGATATAGGGAATATTAGTTGTATTGTTATCTTAAGCTAAGTTGCGTGTATTTCTCGTACGCGTACAGCTTTTCTGTAACCTAGTAACGGAACATATATCTTCCGATTAAAAGGACCCTTTCCGTATTTAAGGTGCGTTTAGCACCCCTTGCTAGCTGACAGGTTCCCAACGCCCCTAATCGTAACTGGTTCCCAGCCACCCCTTAATTGTCGCCGATACGGTAGCGGAGCCGAAGCCCCAATTAGTCAGCTCCTCTAGGCTGGCGGCACCTAAAGAAACGGTAGCCCAAGCTGGATTTGAACCAATTATCTCTTAAAACCAATCGAAACAGAATGCTTAAGCCTGTCGCAATTAAAAAAGACACCCAGGCTCGCGACCACTGAGCTATTAGGCCATATAGTACGTTAAATAATTATTATATTAATATTTTCGATAATAAATTAGTTAAATTTATTTATTAACGTTATAATTATTTAATTATATTTATTTTAAATGAAATTATTAATTATTTTAATTATTTTATTAATACTTTTTTTTCCGGAATTACCGGAATTACCGGAAAAATACTAAATTATATGTAAGGTCGTTAAGTTTAAGCTGTATTATCCAGGCTAAGTTAAAGATACGAAGTAATTATATTAATAATTAATATAATAAATATTTTACCTAATATTTTCGAATACGGTAATTATTAATGGTTTTTACGGTAATAATAAATTATACGTTTCGGTTATAAAAAGCCTTATTTTAAAGCTAATTATTACGTAATACCGATAAGTTTCGACTTTAATAAACTTTATGCCCTTTAGCTTTACGGTTCCGTAAAGGGAATTTTTTGGAATATAATAACTTAAAAGATATTAAGCTTTTCGCGATAAATTTTAAATCCGTATAAAATAACTATTTTATAACCTTTTATTAATCTTACAATTTTAATTTTAATCGATTTTACGATTTTTTAAATCTTTATTAATTAAAACAATTAAAATATACCGGGCAATTTTATTATA
Organism: Monosporascus sp. CRB-8-3; assembly: GCA_004155055.1. Lineage (NCBI taxonomy): Eukaryota > Fungi > Ascomycota > Sordariomycetes > Xylariales > Monosporascus > Monosporascus sp. CRB-8-3. The sequence goes on from QJNZ01000825.1 coordinate 19,656, forward strand.
AAATACCGGTATTCCGTAACTGTAAAATCTTTACGGAAAACGTTTTTTTTAAAATCCTTAAACTTAATAAAATTTTAAAACGAATTAAAAATATCGATATTTTTATCGATTTAACCGATTTTTCCTAAAAAAATCGGATTTTACTTTTAATTTTTAAATACGATTTAATTTATATAAATAAAAATAATTAAAAATTAAACGATCTTATAATAAAAAATATTAACCGTATAAAGAAATGATTAAAAAAGCTAGATATAAACGGTAAAAGGTTTAAGAATTTCGAAATTTAACTTTTAATTCGATATAAATTAAAAAATTACGAGTAATAATTTATCCGGCTGTTCCGGATTATAAAAACCGTCCAGAATTCGGTTAAGAATGGTCGTCGATAAGGGCATAATAAGGCAGTCTAAAATTACCTTAAAATAAAACGCCTATAAAAAGATTAGGGCTTAGTAAAACTTAGTAACCGATATTATAATTTATTTATTTATTTAATTTTGTTTTACGGTTACGTCTTTTTTAAGGAGAATATTAAATTATATATAAAACTTTTATAATAAATTACGTTGTATAAACGTAACATTTTTATACCGTTAAAGTTTTAAAATATTACGTTAATTTTTTTATATTTTTTAATCGGAATAAAGTTATTATTTACGTATATTTTATTACCTTATACGGTTTAATTAAAATTTAAAACCTTATTAATAAAATTAAAAATATATATCGTAAATTTTAAATTTAAAATAAATAAATTTTTTGATAAATAAAACGTAACGTTTATCGTATTACGTTAATTAAAAATTAAAAAATACGTTAAAACCCGTTTTATTTTTTTAAAAAAAATTATTTATTTTTTAAATAATTATTTTTTCTATATTTTTCGATAAATAATTAATTTTTTCTTTTAAAAATTAATTAAAAAATATCCAGTTTTAAACGTATATTATTATTTTATCATTAAAACGGAAATTTACTAAGGTTTATTAAGAAATACGTAATAATATTAAAAAAAATTAAAAAATTTTAAATACGTTTTATAACAGGTTCTTTATATATTTAACTTTTAACGTTTTCGTTTATTACCGTTTTAATTTAAATAAAAACCTTTATAATTTCCTTATTTTAACTTACGTCCTAAAAAAATTTATAATTAAAAATTATCTTTAATATTTTCCTAATTAAAATCGTTTTAATTAAAAAAATCCGTAAATATCCCGTAAAAAATTAAAAACGTTACCTTAATATTTTTCGATATAAATTATAAATTAATTATAATTTAATAATTTAAAAACTTCACCGTTATTTTTTAATAACTAATTATATTATTATTAATTTTAACTTTTTTTTCATTTAAAATATAATTATTTAAATTTTTATAATAAAAACTAATAGTATATATAAGTTATTAACTTATATAATTATTATCTTTATTTTTAAAACCCTATATTATTATCTTTAAACTATAATTTTTTATTATTTTATAATTTATTTATTTATTTATTTTATTAATTTCGAAACTTATTTTAACATTTTATAATATTTCCGTTAAATATTAATTAAAAACTTATCACTAATATTTTACCGGATTTAACTAACTTAATATATTACTTTTATAAAATTTTTCCTAAAAAAAACTTATTTTATTAATTGTTAAAAATATTAACTTTAAAACTTATTTTATAAAATTATTATTACTTTTTTTAAAAAAATTCGTATTTATAATTTTTATAAATATATACCGTAAAGTTTTAATTATAAATTTATTTATTTTCGATCGTTATTTTAAAAATATTCGTTAAATAATTAGTATATTCGATTTTTTTATAAATTTCTCCGGAAAATATAAATATAATTAAAAATTTACTTAAAGTATTATTTTATATCGTATAACGGATTTATCTTTTTAAATACGAAATTATATCGGATTTTATTAATTTAATAAATTATATAAAAATTTAATTAAAATCGATATAATCCTATATATTTAAAATGTGCGCTTTAATTTAAAATTCGTTTTTATAATAATCTTAATCTTTAAATCCGTTATAAATAATATAAACTATTAATAATACCGTTATTATTACAATTAATAAAATATATAAATAATTACTATTAATATATAACTTATATCGTTTTAATAATATTTAATTAATTAATAATAACGCAAATTAAATAAATAAACTTTTTAATTATTAAATATAAAACATATTAATTATATTCTCGTATTAAGCTAACTTACGTATATTTCTCGTACGCGTACAGCTTTTATATAACCTAGTAACGGAACATATATCTTCCGATCAAAAGGAGCCTTTCCGTATATGGGGTGCGTTTAGCACCCCCTGCTAGCTAACACCTACCCTATACGTTTTTACAAACAAATTCTTCCAGGTAACCTCATTGCTTCCTACAGGGTAACATTACCTTCTGCCGCAATTCAACTCCTAGAAATTCACGAATCAACTGATTCGGCGTTGCAAGGTGATGAGGATAATGATAATGAATAATTTCGAAGGCGAAGGTGATACGACGAGATTCAAACCTGATCTCGGAGGCTGAAGGTGATACATGGTGATGTTATGACGAATTCTGAGCCGATTCGAAGGCAGCGATTCAGACCTGATCGTGGAGTGAATGATGAAGTGTACGTGATGTTGAACCTAGCCACGCCATGGCTTGGTTAGCTAACAGGCTAGTGGAAATTGCTTCGGTCACTCCGGTATCCTTATCTCTCAACTACTACTGTTTTTATCTGTATTTAGGGAGGGTTCACTACCTTCACCCTCTATCCAAGACCTTCTAAAGGTCATGCAACCTTTAATGCACTCCTTCTTCAGTTATATGCTTCAGTGCGTGATGCCAGGGTCTCACACGTGAAGAGAGCGACGACTCGAATCCGGAACGCCCCCGTTAATGAAGAAGCGTACTGCGAATGGCGTCAGACAAGGCAGGAAGCTGATGATGGCCAAAGTCTTATGTGTGTGCTGATGGAAGGAATCAAACGATCCGAAGGTCACCCCCAGCAGCCTGCAACCGGTGCAACGGCAGCGCCGCCGTCACCCGCAAGTGGCGGCGAGGTTGACAATAGCTTCAATCGAAGAAAATGCACGGAAAAAAATTGAAGGCGAAAGACCTCATAACATGTGGCAGGGAAACTCTGCAATGGGCTGCGTGTGAAGTATTTTCCATGGAGAACTATAAACGTGGTGTGCCGGGGGATCCCTATGTAAATACATGGAAAGCATTAGTGGAACTAGGTAGTTGCTGCAACATGACCCTTAAGTTAATCTAATTCAGCCCGGAACACTCAACCAAAGGACCTTACCGGGGGAACGAGGTGGATCCAGAGCCGATGTTGCTCATCTCACGAGCCGGCTCTAACGTACCGGCTCTACCGTCGATCCCCGGCGGCACAAAAGCATTTGCGCCGACTCATGCATGCATGCGTGTAAGCTTGTTCTACCGAAGTAGCTCTCCGGACTGATTCATCTCCGCGAAGTTGCCTAGATTAGTCACAATAATCCCGATGTAATCCAAGTGAGTCATAGTCAGGCGGGCTGGATTTGGTAAAAACCAAGAGAAGAGCCGAAGTGGAAATATGTCGTTGCGAGACCTCGCTATAAGTATGTATAAGGCAGCTCCACCGGATTGCCCCGCATAACAGCCCTAAGCAGGCTAAGCATTTAGCGGTTTAGGGTATTTACATCGGGTTACTTCATAGATGGGTATCTTCATTGTGTGTTTATGCCAACTTTGGCGGGTTGCATAAGTGCCGATAATAGGGCGCTCTCTTCGGTATGTATATACGTGGGTATCCGCAGGTTCACTTATGAATGCCATTCCAATTTCTTCCCTTCTAAGCCAATCGTGCACTTCTGTTTGCTTGCAGATCCTGTACTTCTAAACGTCATTCCTGCTTGCTTGACTCAAGAGAATGGCTTTCGTCTACGACAAGAAGTTCACTGAAGAGGAGTGGGCAGAGATATCGCGGGAGATACCGAAAGAAGAGGATGCCTTCATTCAGAAATATCTGGAAGGGCGCAAAAATCTCATTGCAGAGGAGGACAAGCAACGCAGCGGTTGGGCACCTAGAGACAATTCCCATAACACTCCCCTTCAAGACTAATAGAGCTATACAGACGCATCGTTCAGGCAGAATCTCTCACCAATTGCGAAAAAGGCTTGCGGCATCGTCGACCGCATCAGAGATGAGGAGAGCAAGACGGTCTGGACGCCGCAGCTAGAGGACTCACTGGCCCAGGAAAACGAGGACATCACTATATACCCTGGTATGATGTTCTCGCTCTCAAAGGAGCGCATGGAAAGCACCAAGTTATGGAAAATCGTCCGGCAAATGCCTAAGGGTGCATTGTTGCATGCGCACATGGACGCTATGGTAGACTTCGACTACCTCTTCAAAGTCTTATTCGCGACTCCGGGGATTCACATGATGGCCGACCAGCCACTAGTCTCGCCTAGCGCGCTCGAGAACGCGAGCATCACGTTCCGCTTCCGAAAGCAGACGCAGACGGAGGGCGACATCTGGAGCGCCTCATACTCAGCGATGACACCAATCCTGCTGACACAAGCGGCGGACGCTTTCCCAGACGGTGGCAAGGCCGGGTTCCTCCGATGGCTGTACGGGCGGTGCACCATCTCGCGGACGGAGGCGGTGGCGCAGCACCACGGGGTGGACGCCATCTGGGCAAAGCTCGGCAGGTGCTTCCGTGTGTGCAATAGCATCATTCACTACGAGCCGATCTACCGGGCTTTCCTGCGGCGGCTCATGACGCTCCTGCATGCCGACGGCGTCCGGTGGGCCGAGATGCGGTTCTCTTGGGCGCTGGACTTCTGCCGCGAGGGCCGAGAGGAGCGCGAGAGCGACTATAAAGCAATGATGGACATCTTAGACGAGGAGGTCACGGCATTCCGCAACAGCGACGTGGGCCAGGGGTTCTGGGGCCTGCGCTTAATCTGGGCGACGCTGCGCTTCTTCCCCACCCGTGACATAATCCAGGACATGGACAACGCCATCACGACCAAGATCACGCACCCGCACCTGATCGCGGGCTACGACATGGTTGGGCAGGAGGACGCCGGGCGACCGCTGCGCGAGCTGCTCCCGGAGCTGTTCTGGTTCCGCAAGCAGTGCGCGGACGAGGGCGTCAACATGCCGTTCTTCTTCCACGCGGGCGAGTGCCTGGGCACGGGCGACAGCACGGACTGCAACCTCTTCGACGCGGTGCTGCTGGGCACGCGGCGCATCGGGCACGGCTTCTCGCTGTACAAGCACCCGCTGCTCGTGGACCTCGTGCGCGAGCGGCGCGTGCTCGTCGAGAGCTGCCCCATCTCCAACGAGGTGCTGCGGCTCTGCGGCTCCGTCGCCAGCCACCCGCTCCCGGCGCTGCTCGCGCGCGGCGTCGCCTGCTGCCTCTGCAACGACGACCCCGCCATGCTCGGCCAGGACACTGCCGGCTCCACGCACGACTTCTGGCAGGCCCTGCAGGGCTGGCAGAGCCTCGGGCTCGCCGGCCTCGGCAGCCTCGCCGAGAACAGCATCCGCTGGGCCGCCTTCGAGGACCAGACCACCGAGGAGTGGGGTCGCGACATCCGCGAGGCGAGCCTCGGCGCCGGCGTCAAGGCGCAGCGCCTCAAGGAGTGGAGCGTCGAGTGGGAGCGGTTCTGCCTGTGGGTTGTGACGGAGTTCGGGGAGGAAGAGGAACAGGAGTAAGTGAGCGTGGGGAGGAGGGGGGCACGGGAGGCTGGGAGCGGCCTAGCTGCTCGATTGGCCGCCAGATCGAGCTTCCGGGACGAAGAGGGTGTGCTGGCGCAACGCCATGCGGCGCAAGAGGAATGAAAGGAACGGGACTTCGCATTGGCATCATCGGGATCTACCAAATCAGGAGACATGGTACAAAGAAAAAAGGGCAGTGAGCCCAGAGAGGGCCTTCAACACCCCGGGACACAGCCATAGGGCAGCCAGAGCAGAGATCGCGAGTTCATCCCGCGCCCGGCTCGCATCAGGTTGAGGAGGGACACAGCACACGGCGCTACGGGCCTGAGTTCGAGGCCGAGTGGCGAAAAAAGTATTATTGTACGTATAGATGCAGTGCGCTCGACGCGGAGGAGGCACAGATCTCACCGGTTAGTCCGCGCGCGCATCACACGGGATTATGCAGTGCTCCATTAGGATGGGGGCATCCGCCCCGTACTTAGGAGAGACTTCCCTTCCCTTCCCTAGCTTCTCTTCTGATTCTATAAAGGGTTGACGGGAAGGGGTAAAAGATATATTTCATAACGATCCATTGTCCCAAGTCGGGTAGCATAGCCGGGCGCCGTGCATATATCCCCGCGAAACTAAGCCGGAAGTAGGTTACTAGAGCTTATTACATGCAGATGCCGGCGTCGACGGGCATGCCGATTATCGAAGATTCGAGGACAGAGTCCCACACAAGAAACTAGTAAACCTATGTAGGCATGCGTGTATATGTGGGTGTATGTAAGTTAGCTCGACTGCTGCCTCGGTCGGGAATATGCCTCACTTGATTGGTTAGGGAGCTCTCCGGATCTCCCCCCCGGCGGGCAAGAGTTTGCGTTGGCGGGTTGGTGATCTTCGCGCGCCAGTTGGACGCTCTTCTGGTAGATCTACCTGGCGAAGACGAGTCCGGTCGTTGGCTCATATCGCCGAATCCGTCAAGGGATAACAGGCATCTGCTCTACCCGCACGACTGCCGGTTTCGGAAGACTCTTCTGCTAACCGTATACTTGAGACCAGCCGAGGAGAGACCCGTGTGACACCCGAGAAGTGCCTATGATGATGCTGGATGGTTGTGTAATCACGCTAATTCATATGGAAAAAGAAATATGGCAGGATTCATGTCCCAAACTCCGCCGTGTAGATATCAATTATCGGATGCTTATTGAAGCAGCCATGAGACATGAGTCTCAGCCAGGGGGTCTCCAGGACCTCCTCCTGTGAGTGACTTCGAAACCCGGAAAATAGCTAACCTTGTGAAATACAAATGGGTACAAAGCGAAGTAGAGAGGAGCTAAGGGGTAGTAGTAACATTGAGACAGGGTATCAACCATGTGTGCGTGTGTGTATGCGTCACTGGGCCGGGCCCCAAACCTCCTGCAGCCATGCTCTAAACCCGACGGGCTCGATATCAACAATCCTATTGAGGTTCGCCTCGCTGAAGTTATAGCGACCGTTGGCTGTTTGCAGCATATGTTGCATGAAATACCATCTTTCCACCTCGTTTCTCTCCTCGAAATAGTGTAGCCAGGACACTATCTCATGATATGGTCTGGCAATGACCTCGAATTGAACTACCATGAATTAATATGGATCAAAGTGCTGTCTTGAAGGTTTCCGCTCTTACCTCCCCTGACTTCGCTGCAGACCTCCTGAAGACGACGAGTCGTCAAGCGGGCGCCGAGGACCCGGAATTCGGGCGGCCAGTTATCGATTCCAAGTTCGACCGCCGCCGCCACAAACCTTGCCACGTCGTAGGCGGACGTCAATACCAGCGACGCCGGGCGCCCTCTCGAGTCCGTATCGGGGATCTCCCCGGTACCGAGGCCGACGTCCAGCATGTAACTGCCCTGGTCCTGGAGTCGCCAGGTGGCGCCCATGTTGTAGGCCCGGAGGCCGCCGGGGGCGAACCGCTCGTAGAACACGCCGCAGGAGAACACGGTGAAGCGCATCGGGTGCGGCCCTCCCTGGGACCAGCGCTGGAGGAGGTCACGGGCCGTCGAAGAGTCGTTGTCAAGGGGGTCGTCGGGTCCCGGCCGATGGCTTATGGCCCCCTCGAACTCCGAGGGGACGAAGCAACGGACGTGGGCTCGCCTCGCCGCGTCGATGAGGTTGAGCTGTTCGGTCCCAGCGATCGTCGATATCACGAGATCGACTCCTCGTAGCGTGAATTCGAGGTTTGCGAGGTCGTGATAGTCGACTACAGCCACTTGGCAGTCGTACTCTTCGAATTCTGGGTGCTCCTATTTCCAGGTCAACCGCTATCTATCGTTGGCCTGTAACTGTGTGCGTACCCTTGTAGATAGGACAAGAAGGGGGTTGGCACTCTGGGATAGCTCTTGGGCTAAGATGTTGGCGAAGCCGCCAGCACCGGCGATGGCAATTCGCATCATGGCCGTTGTTGACTTTTTGCCCATGTTGTACGGGACCAGTAGGGGAGGTAGATACTTAACTGTCGAGAATAGAGGGAACACTTCGAGCCTTAACCACCTCAGATATTTGCTTGCCGCTTCCCTATGGTTATAACACAAGGGTATTTCACTGGCGTGTGGAGGACGAAAGATGGCTTAGGGCTGTCTAGTATGGCGTATAGCATATGAGTCAAGGATTGAGCGCCCACATTCGCCAGTGCTTGGGAGCCCAGGGAGACAGACGGCTGGCGTGTCGTTCAATCTTCCAGAACTCTCAAGACACATCGAAGAATGTTCGAATGCTCAGTGATGTCGTCTTGTGAACAGAGTCGTATGCCGGACCTATGGGTGGCAAACCTTCAAGCCACATTTTCCTGACGATTCATAAGGTAATTATCCAGAAGACCTGGTGGCTCGCGGAATCACTGTATAAGAGTGGGTCCCGGTAGTTGTAGGCGCCAGGCTCGCTTCTTGAAGGGTCCACGGACGGTCCCGGCTGACCTGCACCCCTTCCCTTGGAAGTCCCTTAGTGCGACTGACCTTCGTATCGGTTCCTTTCCCCTGGGAACTAGTGATCCGACCCCCCAGAGTGTCTACGTCCCCGTATATGTATAGTTACGTAGTCTCTTGAACATACTGGCAGTAATATTCCATAAAAATTTTTCAAGAACAGGGGATGTTGGCTGAAGTGGACGCATGTGCGAGCCCTCTAAGGAAAGACTACTGCGACTCACAGCGGAAATCTGATCCACATCCCGAGTGGGAAAGTTTAAAGGGCGCGAAGGACCGTCTCTACATGTTCGCACTGCTACATTATGCATCGTCTACGGCATGCGCTATGTGGCCAAGGGGAAAGTCGTCAAGTTTGACGGGGTGAACGTTCGCACAGAAGACGCTCTCGGTACGCCTGGAGATCGGGCCGGCACCGAAGATCCTACCCTTTAATCAAGGAAAGCAAAGGGAACGCTAAGGCGTGGAAACTGTATCAAAGTAGAATAGGAGTCCTAGTACCGGGAAGACGGCGTGGTCCGTCCATGCCTGGTACGTCACTTGAGGAGCGCGTGGTTGCTCCCATGATAACAGCTTTAGGTAGTTCTTCCACAGTGGTCGAATGAGAAGGCCGAGAAGCACCTAAGGAACATAAGCCCGAAGCAGCTCGACAAAGCACTGGCGGCGCCGCGCTGAGGATGCAAGCTCGAGCTTGCCGCTGTAACTCCGTCAAGGAGGGTAGGTCCCGCAGAATTTGGGCGAAAAGCCTCACCGAACGGGGAAACCGAATAAGGAAGCTTTCCTCGAGCTTAATGTAGTATCGTACCCAGGGCCCAATGACGAAAATTTTAGCCAGACTCGGCCGGCTGCTCAGGAGACCATATACTAAGGGGGGCCGGGGTAAACAGATGGAACAGCCAAGATGCTTGATCCCGATTGGGCCCTGCGCCCCTTAACAAGATTATGAAGATACCCTTTGGGGGCCAGCGATTGGCAAGGAGCCATGCTTGTCGTGCATAGGAAATAGGCTACCCTCAAGCCGCCATCTCAGCCCTGTAACTGGAGCCTGCACGTAGAGAAATATATGAGGCTCCATGCTAAAAGGGGTAATGGATCGGGCGGGCTGGGGGCTAAAAAGACGATGTTGAGGATAGGTGGTGATGTGGGTGAGCCCGTGAGATATACATGAGCGTATAAGGTATGTATCGAAGAGGTATTGTATGCTATTACTCGCAGATGTGCCAATGGGGTGAGCAGGAGGTACCGTAATTGCCATCCATCTCTACCAGTGCTGAGTGGTGTGTGTTTTGATGGTTTTTCTTGGCGGAGGTTCAATTAATGTGTAATGGTCAAGGGGGCCCCACAAGGGATAAGGCAGAGATGACGCTAATGTCCGGGACCGCGCCCCGCGCCCCAGTCTGCCCAGATAAATACTGTAGGTATGCAACTCATGTCCAGAGACCAAAAAAATGGCGCACCCTTGGCAACGCCTTCTTTTGTGTTAAATCCAAAATGTCGACACAATCGATTATTCGATCGCCAATCAATTTTGTCCTTTACATCATTAAGTTACAAAACGTAAAGGTATGGATATAGCCCATTCGTTCACAGTATCCTCTTGGGGTGAGTATTATCTAGGTGTTGCGTTAGGTGTGTTAATCAGCTATGTTGTTCACGACCTGGTACTCATTACTGCCTGCAGTCCCACTTTGGCAACTAGACATCCGCATACGTACTGAAAACAAGCGCATCGTACAACCGCCACTCAGAATGCGTCTCTCTGAACCTAAAAAGTTTTCAACTGAGACCTGATGGCTCTACGACACTGATGAGCATCAACCGACTCAATGAATCTGAGTCGCCTTAGGAACGACATCGCGATTACGTGCCCCTTTTCTACTTCGGTCGAACACTAGTAAGCGCGTTGGTAACACAGGAAGATGCGCGCGTTTGACACTATGCAACGTCCGTGGTCTCCGTGGGAATGCAGCGTTGCATTTCGTCTGAATAGCTCGATCGGTTTAAGGCTGACGACTATTATATGAAGGCCAAGGGCAAGTTTCTGGTTATCTGTAGGCTATGATGCGAGGTGATCGTCGATGCATGGAACTTTTATTCCGCCTTACTAGGCAATTATAGCGTAGCGTCCGGTGCCAAACTGGCGGGATCCTGACAACTTGGCTGCATGCGCAGGGTTTCTAGAAAAGTCGGCTTCCGCCGAGGGTGCCATGTGTTCTCTGGAAGGGATGTCTTCATCCAAGTCGAGATACCTCAGCAACTTACCGTTTCGTATTAGCCAACACCGAATAATTCACGGCCAAGCGTCGGAGCCCATCCATTGAGGAGCATGATCTCGTGACACGAGCCCTTCCCTCAGTTGTCGCGTGTGTCATTCTTTAGGAAGGGTGCAAACACAGCATCCTATTGGCTAGGGGGTCATCTTGGGAGCAGCGTATGTGAGGTGGGTCCGGTTGTATTTGCTATGGACGCAATCTACCATACAAGGCTGATTCCGAAACTATATGGGGAACCACCCTCCAAGTCTCCGTGGTCACGTCGTGTACTCATGGGTATCATAGTCCTCCACCTTGCTAACACCAGATCCGTTCTCGACCATTGAATAATCATCAACCAGCAAGACGTCATGATTACTGTCGAGCAGCCCTCTCGCGAGCAGCCTGCTCGGCTTCGGCCTGCTTCTGGAGGTCGTGCTCAGCCCCACGTTGTTTTGTTTTGCCAACGTCGTGCTGCTGCTCGTAATCCGCCTGAGCAGCCCTGTTTCCGGTGATACCGGCAACAGCGCTGCCGACAGTGCCCTTGGCGCGGTCACTAAGACCGCCAGTGAAATCTTTGACTTGACCCTTTGCCTCCTGCTGCTGACCCTCGAGGTTCTGTTCACGTCCGGATTGCTTCAAGCCCTACGTGATATGTGAGTTAGTACAATAGTTTCGAATAGTTATTGCTGACATTTCATGGTGTGATTACCTCAGCGCCGACTAGGTTGCCGACGGTCTCCTTTGCAGAGCCGACAGTCTGGTTCCAGGATCCCGTGGTACGCTCGGGGTGATCCTTGGTGACTTCACCGGTGGACGAGGCCGTAAAGCCGGGCCCCTTGGCGGTGGCCTGAGAAGCATCGTACTCGGAGTCGGCCTTGTTCTGCTTGGCCTGGCCCTGAGCCTGTGTAATTGATTAGTAAATGGGCGCTTTAACAGATGAGGCGATAGCAAAATAGCATACCTGATCAGCGGTGCTGCCGGTGACGCTACCGATGATATTCTGGGCAGCGCCCGTGACTCCGTCAACGACGGACTTGAGAGTAGATGGCTGTTCGTTGGAAGACATTTTGGCTAACTGAAGTAGGTCCTTTGTGGTGTGGATTTATTGATAGATAGGTTTGTCGTGTGCTGTTGAGTGCGATATGACTGTCTTGTGTGTTGGAGGTTTGGGACGGGGATGGGCAGAAGAGATTTATATGTATTCTGTTTTTGGTCAAAGATACTGAAGTACCAGCATATGAAAGAACTTCCACCCTAAGCAAGAAAGTACCTACGCAATTGCAAGATGAATCAAAGGGCGATACCAAATCTCGATATGCTCGAGATCGCGTTTGCAGTCGCAGAGTTAAGAAATTACGCTTTTAGGAAAGTATGATGTAATTAGCACAATCCCGTGGACCCTGCTTTGATGTCATATGTGTGGCAGCTTGGCATTTCTGGGGCAAAGTCTAGAACAAAGACAAACCTCATACCTCTCGTCTCTGCCATTACATACCTGCCTTGTATAAGGGGCAATCACGTAGCCGTGGATATTACCTCGGTTATACATTAGTATCTCATATCTAGCATACGCCGGGTCCATGGAGAAAGAGCTCAACGTTCTTGCTCCTAGTAGACGCAGGTACACTAAAGCCTTTTTAGGGGTCCAATACCTTGTCAGATCTAGCTCTTAGGTTCACCATATTGACATCGCTCCATGCTTTTTGCTTCAGGGAAGCTGCTATGAGATTTGTCGATTCATACAGAATCGACATACAATCGGAAGCAAGATATGCTCATCCGGTTACGTACAATATCCCAACGATCATGCCCGGCTACTACCCGGTCTCAGTCATGTATATGCGTTACGTTAGTTATAGAGAACCTACGTGTACGTTCCGATAAAAAAGAACTGGCCGGAAATTAAAGTGGGTACCTATGTATCACATGCCTGTCGCCTCAGGCGAGGCGAAGCGACGAACATTACATCATTAAATCCCACCGTAGGGCTTCCCGCCAACCTCCATAGAACCGCCACCACTTGTCTCAGGAAGTTTTGGGATGGGGTCTAATATACGGATAAGAGTGCTCCGTCCAGATAATGGCACATCTGATGTGCCTGGCCTTGGCATGACAGGCCCCGGTATCTTAAAGGGATTATCGGTTCGGTTATGTATACACAAGGGCTTCCCTTCCCTTCTATTTCAGGTGGCTAGGACGATGTAGCTAGGGACTTCGGAAACCGTTGGTTCTAATGCCGTGTAGCTAGCCCCGCCCGAAGAGGTGGACGAGGATAGTAACGACATGCTAGGGGGAAAAGAGGCAACTGGCGTGCTGTCATCTCCCTCTATACCTACCCATCAAAGCATGGAAGAGACCGGTCGCTAACCCTTGGGGTCTATGCAAGACAACGAAGGGATATAGTAGACGAGACGTATCTAGTCTCTACGCTTTCAACCGGAAAAGAACCGAAAATAATACATGCTAGGAAAGTGCCCTCCGTACGGGAACCAGCAATTGAGACTCATTAATACGTGGTTTGGAGGTCGTCTGCTTCACTTCGCCGTCTAAACATAGGGGCTTTAAGGGTGTGGGGCATAAATGTATAATCCAATGGTATCAATTGACATGTCTGTCCCTCCTTCGAAACTCCGCAGTCGTTTGCCTCCAAGTGCACATAAGCGCATTGCCTCAAACCCGCGCCCTGAATGAGAGACAGGGCCAGCGTTAACCCCTAACTCCTAACATACAGTATGGACACCTGCCATCCGGATATCCCCAATCTCTCCAGTGATCGTGGCTCGGTCCCTTGATCATCACACCGTGACGTAGAAAAGAATGTACAGTAAGAATCACCACTGAGCGCTAATGCTGGCTCCATTCGATGGTATTCAGGTCGACACCTTCTTGTACCAGTTCCCACAGGGGGCTCAGCTCACGCAGGAAGTTCACCCGCTCTTGTACAGCTTTGAGCACATAGTCGATTTCCGCTTCCGTGGTAAACCGGCCAATGCCAAATCTGATACTGCTATGCGCACTTTCATCGCTGTTACCGAGCGCCCTCAGAACATAACTTGGTTCTAATGAGGCCGAAGTGCAAGCACTGCCCGATGATAAGGCGACGTCCTTGAGCGCCATGAGGAGAGACTCGCCCTCGACGTAGGCGAAGGAAACGTTAACACACCCAGGGTAGAAGTGTTTCGGGTCACCGTTCTGGGTTGTGTGGTCTAAGGACAGGAGGCCTTTCAACAGGCGATCAGAAAGCCTTCTGATGTGTTGGGAATCATACTACAGATCTGGTTAGTCTCCGCGATCATGATCATAAGGACACTAAAAACTATGGAACGACATGTGCAAAATCAGACGTATGTGCTGCGTATCAACAACTGTATTCCGGTCAAGGAATTCAGAAAGCCATGCATGTATAGAGCGGTTCATCAGGCTGCAACTGGGGAGCAGAAAAAAGACTAAAACGTACCTGCATCTCTTCCTTGGCGATACGACATGCCTCACCAAAGCCGACAACTAGTGGTGGAGCAAGCGTACCGCTTCTTAAACCTCGTTCCTGGCCACCTCCACTGATGATAGGGTCCAACCTGACCCTCGGCCGCCGGCGAACGTAGCAAGCACCAACTCCCATGGGCCCGTAGATCTTATGCGCCGAGATTGACATCAAATCGACGTTCATGGCATTGACGTCCATCGGAATCTTGCCGACCGCCTGAGCGCCATCAGTGTGGAAGAAGACTTTCTTTGAACGGCACAGCTTGCCAATTTCTTCCAGCGGTTGAATGACACCAATTTCGTTGTTGACAGCCATGATACTGACAAGAACTGTGTCCGGTCTGATGGCTGCCTCCAAGTCCTCGATTTTGATCAGGCCACTATTTTGAACTGGGAGGTAGGTGACTTCGAAGCCCTCATCTTGGAGATGTCGACAGCTATCGAGGACGCACTTATGCTCAGTTTGTGTGGTGATAATATGCCTCTTCTTGCCTGATCGCGCGAAGAACCTCGCGACGCCCTTGATACTCATGTTGTTGCTCTCGGTCGCTCCACTTGTGAATATTATTTCTTTAGGGTCAGCTCCAATGAGATTTGCGACATGCGCCCGTGCATCCTCGACGGCTTTCTCGCTCTCCCATCCATAGGCATGTGTCCGAGAGTGAGGATTGCCATATACGCTGACGAAGAACGGTAGCATCGCGTCTAATACCCTAGGATCTACCGGCGTCGTGGCTTGCATATCCAGGTATATCGGTCGCTGGCCCTCTCCCATGACCGCTGCCTCCTTCAAGACTTGGGCCATAGGACTGACGGTGGCGTTGGCGGGGGCGCCGGAACTGGGCACGACGAGTTCGCCTTTCTCATTCATGAAGTCCTTCCTGTCCAGTTTTATGGCCGTCTCTGTGGCGACCTGTGCATTATCTCTCTTGGTCTCCGAGACATAGTTCCTCCTTGAAGCTTGTGTCGATGCTGCGGTAGCTATTCTGGAAGCAGAAGGGGTTGCTCGTCGAGGAACTGATGTAATGGCTTGCTTGAGACCGAGGCGCGAAGCCTGTCTCAATGCAGCCGACGCTGCATTAGCCATAATAGGAGGGGTAATAATTGGTAGAAGAGAGAAAGAAGAGGAATAAAGAAATGAAGTATTAGGATGCAGTGTGATATAACCGAAAGGTGGGAAGACAACTCCGTGGATGGCAACCTTTTTATAAAAGTCGCTGGTCGATTTGGATTTTACCCCATTGTTAGCTCAAAAGCCCGCTGCGGCCGAAGAAGCTCGGGGCAAGGCGACTTTGATATCGGAGATCGGGAATAATATCGTGGGGATCCATTAATAAGCGGGCCGGATTAAAACGGCGACCGAACTTCCCAGCGAGGGGGAGTTGCCCAGGCGGGGTTGACCTTGAAGGTACCTAGTTACCTACATCTCGGTTACATAATTGAGCATCCTGCACCTGGGGCAATGCAATTGACGGCACGCACAGGAAGGGGGGGCGGTTGACGTAGGTAGTTAGAAAATCGGCCCATGACGTTTGCCGAGTTCCTTCTTGGCGAAAAGGAAAGTTCAACCTCTTCTGGTCTATTCTAATCCCAAATATCATCAGTGTGCAATGTCCATGTGGGCTGATGCAGGTTTCGGGGCTTCCAAATGGCTTAAGAAAAGGATTCTTGATTAATGAATCATATATACATAGTCGCTTATACCTACATAACTTGCCTAGATACCAATGGGTAAGTTTATTTGTTGTAGCGCATTCGCAGAAGATGAATTCAAGCAACCTTCCAACATATATACCATAAGCCAAATCCCTAAACATTAGCACGTCGAGGACTTTTACCACTACCTAGAGGTAATCTTGGTCATATGACTACTCAAGCTATATTATAGCCACCCTTCCTTCATCTCTTCTTTTCTCTTCTACCCTCGCAAGTCTTTTCACCCGCAGTGCCGTCATCTCCGCCGTCGCCGCTGCATCCTGTGCTGCTGACAAGCCACACAAAACGGGACCAGGACGACGGGGCGTCTGACGAAGCCGACCCCGATTGCATTAGCACTGCCACGGAAACTGTGTTCACTTACACATTACTTAACGTCAACCTTCACCTGGTCTCATAGTCTGCTCTGAATGTCTACCTGACCTCCTACTGGGGTATGTTCAATAAGCTCCCCTTTTCTCCCGGGTCGCGCATCAAGAATCCACCCTGACCAAGCCCAAGTCATAGCCTCACCTGCTTTCCGGAAACCGTCTGGGCTGGGCAACGACATCATACAAGCGAAACAAAGAGCCCAACTCTTCTTGCTCGTGTCGTATATACACTCACTCCCTGCGAATATTCCCTAGACATCCCACTTTTTGGTCTGTGCCGCTAGATATGAGTTTTAAAGGCTTCCAGAAGAGCGTTGTCCGGGTAAGTACAGACGCCCTGTCCATCCCAGAAGAACTTCGTCAAGCGCGAGAAGCCAGAGAGCTGATCAACTAACACCACAACCTGTAGGCGCCGCAACAGTTCAAGGCCAAGTTCAACATCGGCGAGCACACTAAAGATGCGGTCTTTACCGATTCGGAGCGCCGGTTTCAAGAGCTCGAGAAGGAGACGAAACACCTCCACGATGAGAGCAAGAAGTACTTCGAGGCCATCAACGGCATGCTCAACCACCAGATCGAGTTCAGCCAGGCCATGACCGAGATCTACAAGCCCATATCAGGACGCGTGTCCGATCCCGACTCCCTTGTAATCGAGGGCAACCCAGAAGGCATCCGCGCCTGCGAAGAATATGAGGCCGTCGTGAAGGATCTGCAAGACACATTGGCGCCGGAACTGGAGATGATCGAGTCGCGCGTGATAAGGCCTGCGAACGAGCTCCTCGATGTGCTCAAGGTCATCCGGAAGACGGCGGTAAAGCGCGAACACAAGAAGCTAGACTACGACCGACATAACGCGACGCTCAAGAAGCTGAGGGAAAAGAAGGAGAAGTCGGCAAAGGACGAGAAGGCCATGTGGAAGGCCGAGAACGATGTCGAGCAGGCGACCCAGGATTTCAACTACTTCAACGACCTACTCAAGGAAGAGCTGCCGAAACTGTTTAAGCTCGAGCGCCAGTTCATCCAGCCGCTCTTCCAGTCCTTCTACTACATGCAGCTGAACATCTTCTACACCCTGCACGAGAAGATGCAGCAGTGCGACATAGGATACTTCGACCTCACCCTCGACGTCGAGGAGGCTTTCTTCCGGAAGCGTGGCGACATCCAGGAGCAGGCCGAGAAGCTCAACATCGTGCGCTTCAAGACCAGCGGCCGTCCGAGGCCGCCCAAGTACGGCAACAAGCCGCAGCAGGCGATCGAGGGCACCAAACCGGCGGGGCTGATCACCGCCGGCCCGAGCACGAACCCGAGCACCGGCTCCTCCGCCAAGCTCGGCGGCGGCAGCCACCTGCAGCCGCCACAACCACAACTAGCACATGGAGCGGCGGCGGACGAGACGCCAGAGCACCCACCACCACCGTACTCGGTGACGGCCGCGTCGCCCGCGTCGGCGTCGTGGAAGTCCCCGACGTCGCCCGCGCCGCTGTCCCCGGGCATGGCGGCGGCTGCTGCCGCCAAGTCCAAGCCGCCGCCGCCGAAGCCGAAGCCCAAGGCGCTGATGAGCGGCAGTGCGAAACCGGCCGTCGAGACGGTCACGGCGCTCTACGACTACCAGGCGCAGGCGGCCGGCGACCTGAGCTTCCGCGCTGGCGACGTCATCGAGATCGTCAGCCGGACGCAGAACGAGAACGAGTGGTGGACCGGGAAGTGCCACGGGCAGACGGGGTCATTCCCTGGTATGTTTTTCTTTTCTTCCTGCCTTCCCTTTCATTTGTCTGTTCAGGAGTGTGTGTGGTTGGGCACTCATGTACACTGATTATGATGATGATGGGACTAATCGACATCATTTTCCCGCGCAGGTAACTACGTTAAATTAAATAGTTAGAGGCCCTTTCTTCTCCCGCGATATAGTACCTACGTGGTGGGAGTCTCCCGATTCGCGAGATCGATAGGTCGGCCGGTGTTCGTTCGAGTCTACGTGCGCATTTACATGGTTCGCCGTCGATTATACCATTAGGGTTTGTAAGAAAGAAGCGAAGCGAAGACGTACAACCATAATGAGGAGCCTTCATCATCATCATCATCATCATCCGGCATCAGTGGCGGCTAGTTGGTTTGGCTTGGCTTGGTTTATCCGGGAGTTTTCAGAAGTACATAAGATACTTTGATATAACTCCCCCTACGCGCTTACTCATGGGCTGTTAGGTCATTCATAGAGGA
Source organism: Monosporascus sp. CRB-8-3 (assembly GCA_004155055.1). Taxonomy (NCBI): domain Eukaryota; kingdom Fungi; phylum Ascomycota; class Sordariomycetes; order Xylariales; genus Monosporascus; species Monosporascus sp. CRB-8-3. The sequence goes on from QJNZ01000825.1 coordinate 38,380, forward strand.
ACGTCGACCGCGAGAAAAGGGGGGAAGGCAAAGACGGGATACCGAATCGCGCCGGGGGCTGTCTTTCCTCTCCATCGGGTGCGGATGTTGTAAGTTACCTAGGTACGTAGATGGCAACGCGGAATAGAACAATAAGTGAAATGCCTATGCTGCTGCGGAGCATACTTGATGTGGCACAGCCGCTGTATCGTCTCGTCTATACCCACCTATATAGGTAGGTGGCTAGGTAATCACGTTATACGCACGGCGGGAACCCGCATGGCGAAGGAGAGCCCCCCGGATTACACACTTCCGTAGCCTCGTAAGTCTAATGCTCTGCGGTCGCTACTGATTCACTGTGGCCGAATAAAGAACCTAGTATATCAACTATAACCTTATAATATAACCTTATATTGATAGATATCCTAGCCGTATATGGCCACACACACACACACACACACACATATATATATATATATATATATATATATATATATATCACTTAAACCCCCCAGTAGCTAGAAAGAATTTCCGTAGCTTAATACACACTACTTTTAAAGAGCCTCCGACTGCACCTGAGCCTGCCCTGCACTTGCACTAAGCATTATGCGGTCCTCGCCGCTCCCGCTCGCAGTGCTCATACTGCTCCGTTCCGTCACGGCACGTTCTCTTGTTCAGGTCGAGTCTCTGCAGGGGATCCCAAAGGGCTGGGTGAAGCTCAAGGATGCAGACCCTGCTCAGCCCATTCGGCTCCGCATTGCCCTCGAGCAGGAAAACCTGGCATTGTTCGAGCAGAAGCTCTACGATGTCTCGACCCCACAGGATCCCCTTTACGGGAAGCATCTGTCCCGCGAGGAGCTCAAACGTCTGATGAGGCCGCGAGAAGAGTCAACCACAGCCGTTACTGACTGGCTGCAAGCTTCCGGAATACGAGCAACAGACATCGAGAATGTCGGGGATTGGATCAACTTCAGGACCAACGTGTCCAGGGCCGAGGATTTGTTGGGTACCCAGTTCGCGATCTACAATTATGCCGGCACGGATATCAAGCGGCTTCGGACTCTACGGTATGCATGGCGCCCCAGGAGTCGAATTCCGGGAATAATGTACTGATCTGGAACAGGTACCAAGTCCCGGCGGAGACCCGGCCTCATATGATCATGATTCAACCTACAACCCGCTTCGGCCAGATGAGGTCGCAGCGGTCGAATATCGTCGAGGTACTCCGCAAGGAGGAAATTACACCCCCTAGTGTAATGCTCGCCACCAACATCCCCACTGGAGAGCTGGACGTGGAATTTTGCAACAGCACGATCACGCCCGAGTGCCTGAGGGCTCTCTACAGGGTTAACGACACGATAGCCGATACGAAGTCCAAGTCCATCTTGGGCGTCGGTGGCTTCCTCGAGGTGAGTAGCTAGCCGACATCTCTCAGCCTTTGTGTCATCCCTGACGACAGGAAGCAATACGCCAAGCACGATTCGCTTGACCTATTCTTGGAGCGGTACGCCCCCTATGTGCAGACGCAAAACTTTACGACACATCTGGTCAACGGCGGTCGAGACGATCAGAACGACATCACGCACGATGACGCGGAAGCCAACTTGGATATCCAGTACTCAGCAGCGTTAGGCTTCGATGTTGATCTGCGCTACTACTCAACCGGTGGTCGCGGCCCCTTGATTCCGGACCTTGAGTAAGTCCCTAGCTACAGTACTCTCCATTTTCGGAACCCAATAGGAAGCTAACCAGATGTGTCTTGACAGCCAGCCAGACCCTGATGAAGTGCGTCCCAAATTTGCATGCAGTAACCATCGCTCAGGCCATTAAGAAATGGACAGGTATCGAACGAACCTTACCTCGAGTTTCTGACATACATGCTCGACCTCGACGACGGCGAACTTCCCCACACCCTCAGCATCTCGTACGGCGAGGACGAACAGTCGGTGCCGAAGACGTACGCCCAGAAGGTATGTGCTATGTTCGGCGCGCTCGGGGCCCGAGGAACATCAGTGATAATTTCATCGGGAGAGTAAGTCCATCCGAATCCGACATACCTTCTCTCCTTCCCCGTCAAAAGCCCCCAGAAGGCGGGGGTAAGGAAGAACCGCGCTGACCCGCACGAAACCTAGCGCCGGGCCCGGCAGCGCATGCCAGACCAACGACGGCAACAAGACGACGCGCTTCATGCCCACGTTCCCGGGGGCGTGCCCGTTCGTGACGTCGGTGGGGGGCACGACGGGCGTGGCGCCGGAGCGCGCCGCGGACTTCTCGTCGGGCGGGTTCTCGGACGTGTTCGAGCGCCCGGCGTACCAGGCGGCGGCGGTGTCGGCGTACCTCGAGGCGCGGGGGCCGGACGACGCGTTCGCGGGGCTCTACGACGCGCGCGGCCGCGGGTTCCCGGACGTGGCGGCGCAGGCGGCGCGGTACAGCGTGATGTTCGCGCTCCGGGGCGGCCCGG
>QJNZ01000826.1:0-40603 GCA_004155055.1 Monosporascus sp. CRB-8-3
AAAAAAAAAAAAAAAAAAAAAAAAAAAAAACGTATAAAATTAAAAAAATACTTAAAATACGAAAAAAAAAAGAACTTACTTAATACTTAATCAAATAGAAAAATTACCCAGATTCCGAAAACACTTAAAAACCCGCCAAAAACCTTGCTAGCGCCCAGCGCCTATTAAAAAACATTTACCAACAATATCGGAACCGCCGAAATTAAAAATATTCCAATCTACACTATTTAAAAACGGCTAATCGGTCGTTTCGGGTATAAACTAATCGTTTAAAATAGGAACTTAAGCAAAAGGCGATACATTTACCTTTAACCGTTCCTATTCCTCCAATTCATCTATAAACTAAAAACCGCAACTAATAATTTTCACCCCTTAAATATAAAAAAACCTTTTCTGGCAACAAAAGCAAAAAAAATAACCGATAATCTCGTTAATATCACGCTATTTACGTGCAAAATTTTTTTTTAACTCTTACTAAAAACGTAATAAAGTTTTTTCTATTACAACCTTTTTACAGTCCAAACAGTTTTTCTTTTTATTAATATAACGAAAAAAATTAATAAAAACACCGGACCTATCACAGTAACGACAATATTTAATACACTTGCTATAACGACGAATTTTTATTATTATTTAACATTTCGTCCCTTTTTTAAAATATAACGTATACGGCATTACTTCAAAACCAAATTTAATAATATAAACAGCCAAAAATTTAAAGCTCTCCTTTTAATTTAAACGATTACAAAATTTACGATTAATAATACAACCACCTATAATAAAGAATTAACTTACCAAAAAAAATAATCTTTAAAGGCAAAGATCCTAAAAAAAAAAAAAAATCGTATTACGACCCAACAAAAAAAATTCTCGGAAACGGTCCTAACGGACCGAAACAGGACCCAAATAAATCAAGTTACATAATTTAAATCTTTTCTGTTCGAAAGATCCAATTAAATCCATACGGATCCAATACTCTTTAAATCTAAAAAAACGACAAAATCCATAAAAAATCCAGGTTTTCATAAAAAATATATATATTTATTAATTCCATAACTTAAATAATAATAACTTACAATACAACTTAATTACCTAAAATACTCTTAATATTACCAAACGTAATTAAGTTATCTTTATTGCTCGGACTCCCGTAATACAACTACTAACATAAACCGTACGACTTAGTTTAATAGTTAATTAACTAGCTTAGCCGTTACAGTTTCGGTATAAAAAGTTATTAGTTTAATATATCCTTAAAATCTTTTTATTCCTATAGTTTTATAAGACGATTTTAATAAAATAACGGACCTAAATTTTATTAAAAGTTTATTTTACATCTTTTCTTTATATATCCATTTTATTACGAAACGCTTATTATCTTTTAAAAAGCGTTAATAAAGCTTAAAAGCTTTCTGTATAATAAGACCGCCGTCCCGGCGTTTCCGAACCGTTATAGCGGAAATACCTTAAATAACGGCTAAATTTTCAACCTTTTTACCTTTCCTTACTTTTTCAAATAACTTAGCAATAAAATACTCTTTATCGGGACTTATTTTCAAAATATAGTACGAATTACTTTAATTATGGTTAAGATACGGTCTAATAATAAAGAAGGTTTATATTTGCTAGTGGGGAAAATTCGTTCTCCAAAGGTGGGTGCACTCCAAAGGTGGGTCACCCACACTAGAAGATCGCACCGGCCGTCGCGGCCGGCAGCGTAATCGCCGTCAAGACTTCAGAGCTCACCCCTCTCCTGGGGCAGAAGACTGCGCGCCTCGTAGCCGAGGCGGGCTTCCTCCGGGAGTCATTAATATCATTATTGGTTTCGGTCCGGTCACCGGCTAGGCCGTATCTGAACATAAAGATGTTAGGAAGATCCCCTTTACCGGAAGTCCCGGTGTGGGCCGCCGCATCGTCGAGTCATCGGCTCGTTCGAATTTGAAGAAAGTGTCGCCGGAGCTTGGCGGAAAAGGCCCTAGCATTGTCTTTTGACGATACCGATTGGGACAACGCGCTTTTCTGGGCTACGTTGGGTATCACAGCAAGCGATGGACAGATCTGCGCGGCAGGCAGCCGGATCTACGTCCAAGACACGATTTACGACAGATTCGTCAAGGACTTCAGCAAACGAAGCCAAGGATTCATTCATGGTGACTCGTTGCTCCGAGAGACCACCAAAGGCGCGGTGACCGGTCGTGCTCAGCTGGAGAGAATCCTCTCGTACATCCAGAAGGGCAAGGACTCGGGCGCGAGGCTCCTGCACGGCGGGGAGAGGCTACCCGGAGACGACTACTTCGTGGCCAACACGGCCTTCACGGACGTCGAGCAGAGGGCGGCCATCATGCAGGAAGAAGTCTTCGGCCCGCTGGCTAGCATCGCACGCTTCAGCACCGAGGACGAGGTCATCGCCAAGGCCAACGACACGACGTTCGGCCTCGCGGCGGCCGTGTTCACCAACGACATTAACAAGGCGCTCCGGGTCAGCGAGGCCGTCGAGTCGGGCACCGTCACAATCAATTGTTGGGGCGCTGTGCACGCCAACACCCCTTCCGGGGTGTCAAGCAGAGCGGCTTCGGCAGGGATATGGGCCGGGAGGCGGTCGGGGACTGGACGACTACCAAGACGGCCAAGTGGAATATCTTGGCTGGCGAGCAGTAGAACTTAGTGATTTATGACCGGGGGCGGCCGTGTTGCAGGGCACGCCGTCGGCGTTCTGGTATGCTATCAGCATTACGAAGTAGCCAGGTATTACAATAATTACCTTCATTGCTGTCCGGCCTGTAGTACCGAAAAATAGGAGGCGCCACATTTTAACGGGACTGTCATGGAACAGGGGCCCTCTTAAGGGCTCGATTATTCGGAATAACATTAATCCTTTTCGGAGCTCTATATTAATAGATTATCTATTTTAAGAGAAATAACGGCTTTATTATATTTAGTTATTAAAATAACTAACTAAGCCTTTTAAAGGTATAATATTACTTCTTAATAAAAAATAAAAATGATAAATATAATAACGTTAAATTATATATAAGTTATTTATTTTTTAATATTTTTATTTATTAAAAAGATAATAAATATTTTAAGTTTAATTTATATTAATAATTTTCGTTATTAAAAAACTCTTAATTACCGTATTATATAAGTTTATAAATAATCGTAACTTTATTATTACGTTTATATTCGAAATATATAAAAATATTTTAACTTTAACGTTAAAAAAACGTAGTATATTTAAATCGTATTAATTATAATATTCTTAATTACGTGTAAAATAGTATTTATATCGTTAGTTATAACGTTATATATAAATAAAAGGTTTAAAAATATTTAAATAAATATATCGTATAAGTACTTTATTTTATTTTATAATAAAAGTAAAGTAATACATTAACTTTTAATTGTACTTAATAAATCATTTTAATAATATTACGGTATATAAATATATTATTTATTATTTTCTATTATAATAATAGAATATATAAGATTGTTAAGTTTAAGCCGTATTATTTAAGCTAAGTTAAAAATACGAAATAATTATACTAATAATTAATATAATAAGTACTTTACTTAAGATTTTCGAATACGGTAATTATTAATAATTTTTACGGTAATAATAAATTATATCTTAGTTATAAAAAACCTTATCCCGAAACCGATTACGTAATACCGACAAGCTTTAACTCTAATAAACCTTATACCCTTTAATTAGTTTAATAAAGAGAATCTTAATAACTTAGAAGATATTAAGCTTTTCGCGATAAATCTTAAGTCCGTATAATATAGTTATTTACGACTTTTCGCCTGTCTTACGATAACTACCTTTTGTAACCTCGAGTAATTTTAAAGCTTTTTAAACACTTATTAATTAAGATAAGTAAAATATACCGGCCAAGTCCGAATATAAAGTCATAATATTCCGTACTTCCGAAATCTTAACGGAAAAAATCTTAATTATATTACTCGATTTAAATAAAATATATCGAAATTTTTATCGATATTAATAACTTTTCTAAAAAAATCGGGTTTTATTTTTAATTTTCGGATACGATTTAATTTAAAACGATAGGAATAATCGATTTTTATATAAACTTATATTAAAAAATATCTAGCTTATAGAAAAATTACTAATAAAATTAAAAAATAACGATAACGGGTTTAAAAAGGTTAAAGTTTAACATTTAAATCGATATAAGTTAAAAATTACGAACGATAATTAATCCTAATATTCCGGATTACGAAAACCGTTTAGAATTCCGTTAAAAATAGATGTCGATAAAAGCTTATATAGCTAGGTAATTTGTAAAAAGACTAAGGTTTAGTAAAACTTAGTAATAGAAATAATATAATCTAGTAATTTAATTAATTTAAATATACAACTACGTGTTTTTTTTAAAAGAAATAATAAGTATATGTTATAATTTTATATAGTTTTATATTAAAATATATTATTAAACCTTTTTATATATCTAATTTAATTATATATATCGACTTAAAAAATATAGTTATATAAAGCCTATTATTTTTAATATAAATAAAGTTTATTATTTAAACTCTGTTATATAAAATACGAAATTTAAAATAAGTTTTAAAACTATTTAATTTTATATAACGTATTATATAAGCGAACGGCGTATATTCTAAGATTTTATAATAACGAATTTATATAAAATAATTATTAATTATAACGTAATTATCAGCAGTTATAGTGATTAAATATAGGATTCTAGCGGAAAGCGCATAGTTATTCTAGGAAAGACTGAAAAAGTCTAGGGGCAATCGCCTTTACATATACGTTTTGGCTGTACAAAGGATAGTTCCTAGATAAAGGCTGTCCTAGGCAGCATCTGCAGCCTAAACGCACCAACCGCGGGCACTTAAAAGCATTAATTACCGATACGCCCTTTTACGTTAGGTAATCTTATTTACGTAATCTTTTAAAATTAAATTTAAAACTTTAGAAAAATTTATTAAAAAATTATTAAAATTTTCAATTTATATAAAATTTAAACCTTTATTATTATATTTTTATTTAAAATAAGATTACGTAATTAATCGTTATATTAAAAAACCGGCCGTTTCGTTTTACCGTTTTTTTGTAACCGTTCCGGAATACGGGGCATATTTTTTCCGAAACATTTCGGACCAGGTTAGGCGTTAATATAGGAAAACGTTTTATATATACCAACCTATTACGTTAAAAGTTTTATAACTTTAAAAATCCATTCTATTTTTTAACGGCAATATTAATGAGAATATATACCATTAAGTATTTAACGTAACTAATCCATCTACTATATACATACATATTAATTCTTATAAACGCAACTAAAAAATAACTTTAAAAACCGTACCTTTTAAAAAGCCGGATAAAAAACCCGATTAATAAAAGTCTTTTAATACGGTAATAAATGTAATTACGTATACGATTGATTTAATTAATTCCCAAAGCCCCCAACTATTCCAGTTATCGCCGATACAGTAACGGAGCCGAAGCTCTAATAGTTTAACTTCTTTTAAGCTGGCGCCACTTAAAGGAACCGGCGTCCCAAGCTAAATTCGAACTAACTATCTTTTGCGCCTAACCATAACAGGGTGCCCAAGCCTGTCGTAATTAAAAAAGACACCCAGGTTCGCGACCACTAAGCTATTAGAACATATTAATAAATAATTAAAATCGTTATTTTTTAAATCTCCCTTTATAAAAAATTATTAAGTAAAGGTTTTTTTCTAGTTAATTAAAAGATATTAATTAATTATAAATTATATATAAAATATTAACGTTTTTAAGTAAAGATTAATATAAAAGGGTATAAATATTTATAAATAACTTATTTTTAAAAAAGAAATATTAAAATTAATAAATAAAGGGATATTTTCGGATAATAATAAGAAAAATACCGTAATCGTTACTTTTAATAACGAAAAATAAATTTTAATACGAAAACGCTTTTTTTTCCGCATAAAGGGAATTTAACGGAATTATTTTTTTATTAATTACTTTACTTAAATCTTAAATATTTTTTAATTTATTTTATATTTTTTTTAAATATTAAGTTAATTATAAACCGTTTGAAATTTACTTTGTTAAATAATTTTATCAATCCGTTAATAAAATTATTTTTGCTTTTTACGTATTAAAAATTAATATTTCGTTTTCGGATTTTTTAACGTACGTAATAATATTTAATTCGAATATAACGTTTTCTTTATATTATTTGCATTTTCAATACCTATTTAAGGGCATTTATATTATTTTTTAAAATAAAAATTAAAATTTTAAATATAAGCTTTAACGTTATTAAAAAAATGTTTAATCTTAATTATATTTATAGCTGTTATTTTTATTTTTACTTATTTTACTTCCGTAACATATTTAATAATAAAATTTTATAACTTTAAAATTTATAAAATAAACATTTTAACTATAAAAAATATAAAACTTATTATAAAGTTTATTAATTTATAATTATCAGCAAAGTTTATACATTTTATTCCGAATAACTTTAAGATATTATACTTATAATATAAATAATTTTCTTATAACTTTCGATGTTAAAAAAATATCTTTAATATATTATTTAAATATTTTGGTAATTTTTTAATATATTCCTACTATTTAGGTAACGGGTTACTTATAAACATTACTTAAATTAACGTTATAAACGTTATATTTAATTTATTAATATAATTCGAAAAATTAAATGTCCTTATTAAGTTTACATATTTAAACGATTTTTTTATATTAATTACGCGGTTATATTTTATAATATACTTTAAGTAATTCTTAATAAATAATATAAGCTTTTTTTTATTTAAATTTATTAATTTTAATAACTTTTTAATATATTAATATTAATTTAGCTTAATATTTTTTATTAATAAAAAACGGATAATTTATATGCCTAAATATTAATCCGCGTTATTTAATTTTTCAACTAATACGTTTTTAATAATTCTATTAACGATATCCTTAAAACGTTATTTATTAAGGCCGAAAAATAAGAAATTATTTACGTATAACGTAATAACGTTTTGTATTTTAAGATTATAATATATTACGTTATCCGAAATTAATAAATAAAAGCTTTATTTTAAGAATATCTTTTTTACTTTTTTCTATTAAGTAATTCCAGCCTGTTTTAAACCGTAAAATAAATTTAATAATATAAAACCTTTTTTAAAAGAAAACTTATGTATCTTTTTATCCTTTAAATACGTATTAAAATATTCCTTTAATTTCGGAAACTGTTTTATATAAATATTTTCCTTTAACTTATTATTTAAATATATAAAAATAAAGTTTATTTAAAATATATACTACTTTAAAAAGGCGGTTAACGTTATTAAAAATTTTAATATATTGTTTTTACGGTACTTATTACTGTTTCGTTATAATTAATTTTTTTTCGTTATATAAATCCTTTTACGTAAATACGTACCTTATATTTATTTAACTTTCTTATAAACGTATATTTCTTTTTTAATATGTATTTAATATTTATAAGGTACCTTTAAGTAATTTCGATAAAAAACGTAAATTAAAAGGTTTTACGTAAAAGGTTTTTTTCAATCTTTATAAAAATAACTTTAAGTTATATTTTTCGTTTTAAGCTTTTTATAATTTCTTTTTAAGATAAACCGTTATTTATAGCACTAAATTAATCATAGGTATTAATATTTAATATATTAATTACCTTTATATATTTATAAACATTCCGAATAACCTAATCGGTATTTTTCAAGTTACTTAAATAATCTTTATCGTTATTTAACGTTAATAAATTAATACAAAAAGTATATAAATTACTTTCGCTTTTATTCTTTTAAATTAAGGTTAACTTTAAGGCTTTATTTAAGGCCTTTAAGATATACAGCTTAAGGACAGTTTATTTCGGGTATCCCCTTTTACGTTTAACTTGCTTGATTTTTTAATCCGTATTAATCTTTCAAATAACGTTATTATCCTTATTTTTCACTTTTACGCCTTATTTTTAATAATATTTCAAACACTTTTATACGGGTTATAAAAGTAATCCGATAATATTTTTAAAATTAAGGGGTTTACTTAATTCTTTTATGTTTTCGCAAATAATAATATATAATATTATAAGTAACTTACCGCCTTTTAATAATTATATCTTATAATTATATATCCCTTAATAACTTAGTAACACTCCTTTTATTTTACGAACTGTTAACTTTTTTAATTTAATCCGATAATATTAATCACTTTAAATTATATATCTATTGCCGAAAATTCGAAGATAATCGTTATCGAGTTTATATAATTTATTCGGTTCGAATACGTTTTTAAAGTGCTTAATTAATATTATATTTTTTACCTTAAATTAATTTATCTTATTAATAATATATATTATTACCCTTATTACGAAATCATAAAAATATATAAAAAAATTTATGTATACGAAGGTTGTACGTACCTTGTCCTATAGAAATTATATTTTTATTTCGTAATTTTGTTCTAATATTAATTATATACGTTAAAAACTATTAATTCGATATTTTCTATAACGCAAAAATTCTTAAATATTATTATACCGAACATTTTACCGTTATTAAAACGCAAAATTTGTATTTTTTTACGTTTACCTTTTTCCTCCGATAATAACGTTTTTAAACGTTTTATAATTCGCGTAATATACGCGCATAAATTTTATTAAACTTCGTTTTTATTTTTAAACAAATAATATTTTTTATAACGCGATAAGCTATTTGTTATAAAACCAAAATAACTTTTATTCTCGATATTAATAAGCTTAACTAATCTTATACTATATTAAATAATCTTTTCTATATATTTTCTTCGCTTTTAAAGGTTTATAAATAATATTTTCCGTATTTTCCCTTCGTTTTATGCCGTATAAAAATATTTTTTATAACGTTAAGGTTTAAATTTATCCCCGTAATCCTTTTAATAATCCATATTAATCGTTCGGTATTAAAGTAATAAAGATAACGATATTAAAAGATAATTTTCTTTATAACTTTATCCGTTATTAAAATTTTCCCGTTTTTATAAACGTTAGAAAATACGCATCTTAAGTTATTTATTAGGTTATCGCCGTTTTTCTTATCGGATACCTTCTTTAATACGTATTTTTATTAATAATTTTTATCGTTTATTAAACCCGGAACCTTAATAATAAATTTCGGTTTTCCGTAAAGCTATAGGAAAAATCCTTTCCGAAAAACATTAATCATTAATAATTAACTCCTATTAAGGTTTATTAAAGCATTACGACTTAATTAATTTCTTTTTTTATAAAATATTTTTCCGGAAAATACCTTAAAAAGAAGTTGTTAATATATAACGTATATTTCATTATAATTTCGTTTTTTTCTTTATTAAACTTTTTTAAGTTTATAACTTAAGGCGATTAATTACTTAAGCTTTAAATCGTTTAGTTATTAATGCTCCTTAAGCTTTAAAGCATTTAGCTATTAAAACTTCCTAAGCTTTTTTTAAATTATTTTATCGTACTACTATATAAAATCCTTAAACTGTTATTTATTAACGGGAACGTTAAAAGTTTTTCCGTTTAATCGGTACAAAATCTTTAAACCGTTTGGAATAAATTATTTTTCGTTTTTATTACCGTTATAAACGTTACGAAAGCTATTACTTTAATTATTTTATCCATTATTACCTTAACGTTAACTACGCTTTTCTTTTATTCCTTTGCCGTTTTTTTCTTTTTACAGCTTAAGGCAATTTTTTATTAAATGCCCGTATTTATTATAGTTAAAGCAGAGTAACTTTTTATTCTTATTTTATACGGGCCTGTTATCTCGGAAGTTATTGTTATTATTTCCTTTTCTCTTACCTTTTTAAGCGTTATAAAACTTCCCGTTCTTTTTCTTATTAATGCGGTTATAAAATTTACTATTAAAGTCATCCATTAACTCCTAAAAAAAATAGCTGATCTACTTAAACATTAATTAAATCGTGTTATACCAGCTGTTAGCGCAATTTTTTGTAACGTTAAAAAATATAATAATTTATTCCTTTAATCCGAGCTTTATATTACGGCTTTTAACTTTTCGCAACAACTTTTAAAACTTTATAATAAATTATACGGGGTTTTTTCCGTTATATATAATCTTATTAAGCATTTTTCAAAAAGGACCTTTACTTAGCTTTACTTATAACTATATAAGTTTTTCTAAAAATCTTTAACATTTTCGTTCGTTTTTTAATACCTTTAATTAACTTTAAAAGCGCCCTTTTATACGTTTTAATAATAATCTTTATAAAATATAATTAATTAAGTTATTTCAGTTTTATTCCGTTTTTATAGCTAATTCTTTTAAAGGCAAAAGTTAAAACGTTACTTTAAAACTCCTAATTAATCTAACCTATTAAATGATTTTCTTTATCTAATAAAAAGTTAAAACGCTTTTAACGTAGCTTTATATTATTATTTAACTTTTTAAAATCTTTTTTTCTTTTTTTTTTAAATAAAGGCCTAATTCGTTAAAGCTATTTAAATTATTAAGGTTTAAAAAGTTACTAAAAATGCTAAAAGAACTATTATAACGGCTTTTTCGTTTTCGGGAATTTTCGGACAGGTTTAAAGGTAACCTATCCGAATCGCCCGGGTCCCTACATATCACACTTTTTTCTTTACGTAACTTCTTTTTTTCTTTTTTTCCCCTTTTTAAGAAATTAAATTTTTTAGTAAACCACCTTTTCGGCTTTATTTCGACTTTTTTTTAAAAATTAATCGTTTTACGTTACTCTCGACGGCGATAAAGACTTTTTGCAAACTTCTCGCCTTTTAAACGTTTTATAAAACGTTTTTACGAATATTTATATTTCGTAAGCTCCGTATTACCTTTAATTAAGGTAATCCTTATTAAAGTACGCTGCCGAACTAAAATATGTTTAATAATCGCTTTATAATATTATTTATTCGCTTTATTATATCGTCGCTTTTTTCTTAATAAAGTTTTAAATCTTTACTTTTATTTTCGACCAATTTATATTTATATTCTCGTACCTTAAAGTTTTTCTTAATCCTACATAAGTTAGTACTTAAAAATATATAAAGCTTATTTAATTTTAATTAAGGCTATTATTTTTATATAAAGGTTTTATATCGGTTTGTTAAATATCGTTATTAAAGTAATAAAACTTTCTTTAAGAAAATTTAAAAATAAGTTTTTTTCTTATTACCACGCTTATTGCGGGCTTTTATTCTTCCCCCTTACTATAAAACTTTTCGTTTTAAAAATCTTTTTAATTAAAAAACAAAAGAAATAAGTTATTATTTATATACTTTTTATCCCGCATAAAAACGAAACCCTTATCGGATAAACTGTTTTGCTCGGCTATAAGAAACTACCCTGAAATACGTTTTTATTATTTGCTTATTATTATTAACCGCTTATTCTCTTTTAAATTAACTAAGTAACTCTTTTTAAATCTTATATTTTCTTTATTAACTTAACGTATAAATAACTATTTCGTTTAACGTATTACGGTTACTAATTAACTAAAAAATATTACTATATTAACAGTTATAATAATTAAAGACAAAATTCTAGCGGAAAACACATAGTTATTTTAAGAAAAACTAAAGAAGTCTAGGAGTAATCGCTCTTACATATACGTTTTAACTGTACAAAGGATAATTCTTGGATAAAGGCTGTCCTAGGCAGCATCTGCAGCCTAGACGCACCAGCCGCGGGCATCTAAAAGTACTAATTGCCGACAGTAATAAATAATTTAAATTTATTAAATACTCTTTTTATTAAACATTTTTATAATTTCTTTATAAATATACGAATTATATAAGGCTTATCGTAAACGTTATATTTTAGTTTTTTTATTTAAACCGTTTAATAACTTTTATTTTAATATTTATTAACATTAATTTTTTTATTATACGAACCTATATCTTTTTTGTAATAAACGTTTTTTTATTTTAAAAAGTTTATTTTTAGTTTTGCGGGGTTTATTAAGAATATAGTTAATTTCGCGTAATTAAGCTATTTATTTAAAGAAAGTAAATTTATATTAAAATTAAAGATAATTTTAATTAAAAGATTATAATCAAGATTACATAAAAGTTAAAATAATTAACGTAAAAATAGTGAAAAATATTAGTAAATAACTTACGTTCCGTTATATATTATAAGTAATTATATATTAATAAAACTATAAAAATGCTACTATATTATATAGCCGAAAATTAAATTATATAAACTTAAGCTATAAAATCCCTAATAAATCCCCATTTTATATAAGAAACGAAATCGTATAACGTACGGTAATAAACTTAAAGAGTTAAATTAAATTAAATTATTATTCTTAAAATAAAAAAATAACCTAAATATTTTAAAGCCTTTATAAAACTCTTAATATTAATTTAATACTTCTTAGTTATCTTTATAAATAATATATTACTTAAATAAATATAAAACATCCTTAACGAAAAATCCGTAACCTTTATCCTTTAGGTAATAATAGTTACATATTAAATTTTAACTTTTTTAAAAAGTTTTCGAAAATAATAATTCGGCATTTTATATTCGTAATATTTTAAGCCTTAACGAATTAAATCTTTTTAATAATCTTATTTAAAACCTTAACTTTACTTTTAACATTTTTAATTATTACGATATTTTTATCGTTAATCTACTTTTTCGTTATTAAATACATCTTATTCGAATTAATAAAGGTAATATTAAGAGTTGTTAGCAGTTACAGTAATTAAATACAGGAATCTGGCGAATAGCGTATGGTTATTCTAGGAAAGACTAAAGAAGTCTGGGGGCAATCGCCTTTATATATACGTTTGGCTATATAAAGGATAGTTCCTGGATAAAGGTTGTCCTAGGTAGCAGCTGCGGCTTAGACGTACTAGCCGTAGGTATTTAAAAGTACTAATTGCCGATACGCCTATTTACGTTAGGTAAATTTATTTACTTAATTTTTAAAATTAAATTTAAAATTTTTAAAAAAATATATTAAAAAGATAGTAAAGCTTTTAATTTATATTTAATATAAAATTTCGTTTTTGTAATTTTTATTTAAAACAAGGCTGTGTAATTTACTATTATATTAAAAAACCGGCGTTTTCGTTTTTTAATTTTCCCTTAATTATTCCGAATATAGGGCTTATTTTTTTCGAAATATTTCGGATCCGGCTAAACGTAAATATAGAAAAACATTTTATATATATTAATTTATTACGTTAAAGATTTTATAATTTTAAGATTCGAATATAATAGTAATAGTAATAGTAATAGTAATAAATATTTAAAATCGTTATTTTCAAACTTTCTTTTATAAAAAGTTATTAAATAAAAGTTTTATTTCGGTTAATAAAAAGATATTAATTACTTACAAGCTATATATAAAATATTAATATTTTTAGATAAAGATTAACGTATAAAGTTATTTATATATATAAAGTAAGTAAATATGTTTAGGTAATTATAAAAACATATTACGGTCGTTCGTTTTAATAATACGAAATAAGTTTTATTAAAGAAATGCTTTTTTTTAGGTATAAAAGAAATTTAATAAAAAATGGTTTTATTAATTATTTTAATTAAATCTTAAATAGTTGATAATTTATATTATATTTTCTTACATTTTAAATTTATTATATAACATTCGAAATTTACTTTATTAAATAAGTTAATAAATCTATCGGCAGATCTAATTTTATTTTTTATATATTAACAAGTAATAATTCCTTTTAGAATTTTTTTAATATAAGTAATAATATTTAATTCGAATATAAGATTTTTTACGTATTATTTCTATTTTTTCTACTTATTTAAATCTACCTATATTATTTTATAAAATAAAAATAAATCCTGTAAATATAAACTTTAACTTTATTAAAAATCTTTTAATCTTAGTTATCTTTATACATATTATTTCTACTTTTACGTATTTTATTTTCGTAATATATTTAATAATAACATCTTATAATTTCGAAATTTATAAAATAAACGTTTTAATTATAAAATATATATAGCTGATTATAAGCTTTATTAAGTTACAATTATTAATAAAACTTATATCTATTATTCCGAATAACTTTAAATTATTATATTTACGATATAAATAATTTGCTTATAACTTCCGGCATCGAAAAAATATATTTAATATACAGTTTAAATATTTCGATAGTTTTTTAATATATTTTCGGTACATAAATAACGTGTTATTTATAAATCTTATTTAAATTAGCGTTATAAATGTTTTATTTAATATATTAATATAATTCGAAAAATTAATTTTTTTATTAAATTTAATCTTTTTTTAATATTTATACTTATCGGCGGTTATAGTAATTAAATGTAGGAATCTGGCAAAGTGCGCATGGTTGTTCTAGGAAAGACTAAAGAAATCTGGGGGCAATCGCCTTTATATATACGTTTAGCTGTATAAAGGATAGTTTTTGCATAAAGGCTGTCCTAGGTAGTATCTGCAGCCTAGACGTATTAATCGCGGGCACCTAAAAGTACTAATTGCCGATACGCCCTTTTACGTTAAGTAACCTTATTTACGTAATTTTTTAAAATCAAATTTAAAACTTTAGAAAAATCTATTAAAAAGTTATTAAAATTTTTAATTTATATAGGATTTAAATTTTCGTTTTTATTATTTTTATCTGAAATAAGGCTGCGTAATTAACCGTTATACTAAAAATCGGCTTTTTCGTTTTCCTGTTTTTTTATAACCGTTCCGGAATACGGGGTTTACTTTTTTCGAAATAATTCGGACTAGGTTAGGCGTTAATATAGGAAACCGTTTTGTATGCGTTAATTTACTATGTTAGAGGTTTTATAGCTTTAAAAATCGGATCTATTTTTAACGGTAATATTAGTAAATAATTAAGATTATTATTTTTTGGGTTTTTTTTTGGAAAAAGTGATTAAGTAAAAGTTTTTTTCGAGTTAGTTAAGGGATATTAATTAGCTGTAAGTTATATATAAGATATTAACGCCTTTAAGTAAAAATTAACGTAAAGAGTTGTAGTTATATATAAATAGGTAAGTTTATAAGAGGTTAAAGTTTTAAAACTGATAAGTAAGCGGATGTTTTTAAGTAGTTATAAAAAAAAATACCGTGGTTATTATATTTAGTAACGAGGAATAGATTTTAATAAGGGAACGGTTTTTTTTTATATAAAGGGAGTTTAACGGAATTATTTTTTTACCAGTTATTTTAATTAAATTTTAAGTTTTTTTTAATTTTTTTTATATTTTCTTAAATTTTAAGTTAGTTTTAAACTGTTCGAAGTTTGCTCTATTAAGTAGTTTTGTAAGTCCGTTAGCAGAATTACTTTTTTTTTTTTTTACGTATTGGAAACTGATGTTTTTTTTTTCGGATTTCCTAACGTACGTAATAATATTTAATTTAAATGTAACGTTTTTTTCGTTTTATCTGCGTTTTTTATTTACTTAACCGTATTTATATTGTTTTTTAAGATGGGAATGGGATTTTTAGGTATAAGTTTTAGTTTTGTTATGAAGTTTTTAATTTTAGCTATTTTTATAGTTATTGTTCCTGGTTTTATATATTTTATTTCCGTAGTATATGTAGAAATAATATCTTGTAATTTCGAAATTTATAAAATAAGCGTTTTAGTTATAAAGAATATATAACTTGTCGTAAATTTTGTTAATTTATAATTATCCGTAAAGTTTATATTTATTATTCCGAATAACTTTAAGTTGTTATATTTGTAATGTAAGTAAACTTTTTATATTTTCCGGTACCGAAAAGATATGTTTTATATATTATTTAAGTATTTCGGCATTTTTTTAATATATTCCTGGTATGTAGGTAACGGGTTATTTATGAATTTTATTTAAGTTAACCTTTTAAACGTTGTATTTAGTTTATTAATATAATTCGAAACGTTGAATTTTGTTATTAGGTTTATATATTTAAACGTTTTTTTTTTTTGCTAGTTACGTTATTATATTTTATAACGTGTTTTAAGTGATTTTTAACGAATAGTGTAAATTCTTTTTTTATTTCGTTTAAGTTTATTAATTTTAATAATTTTTTATTATATTATTCTTAGTTTAGCTTTATATTTCTTATTAGTAAGAAATAAATAATTAAGTCGTTTTTAATAATCCTTTTAGCGATATTCTTAAGACGTTATTTGTTACGGCCGAAAAGTAGGAAGTTATTTACGTATAAGGTAATAGCGTTTTTTATTTTAGGATTATAATATATCGCGTTGTCCGAAGTTAACGGACGGAAGTTTTGTTTTGTAAATATCTTTTTTATTTTATTTTCATTAGGTAGTTCCGGCCTGTTTTATAAAAAGGTTATAAACTTTAATAATGTCCTAATAGCTTAGTAGTCGCGAACCTAAGTAGCTTCTTTTTTAATTGTTATAAGCTTAGATACCCTGTTATAATTAATCGCAAAACCCAGTTAGTTCGAATCCAGCTTAAAATACCATTTTCTAGGTAGCGCTAGCTTAAAAAGCTTAACCAATTAAAGCTTCGGTTCCGTTACTATGTCGGCGACAACTAGGTAGCAGAGAGCTTTTATACTAGCCGTAATTAAAGGTCTTTAGAATTAATTAATTAATTATAAACGTAAGCGCATTTATTATTTATTAAAAAACTTTTATTAATCGAGATTATTATTCGGCCTTTTAAAATAAACGGTTTTTAAAGGTATTTTCCGATTACGCTTATAAAAAGTAAATATATATATATAACGTATTATATAAACTCGGTACATATATAAGCTCGTCGTGCGTTTTTTAACATTTTACGATAATAAATTTAAATAAAGTAATTATAACGTTATAAATTAGTTTTAATTAATCGAATTCGTTTTCGTTAAACCTATTTATAACTTTTTTACAAATACGCATATTATATTAGACTTACCGTAAACGCTACATTTTCGCTTTTTAATCTTAATTATTTTATAATAATTACCTTTAGCCGTTATTAACTATATTTTTTTTCCTATTTTTTCCTTTTCGGCTAAAAAAAACTTTTTCCTCTTATATAATAAATATTCCCTTTTTTTTAAAAAAAGTTTCCTTTTAATCCTTGAATATTTACTTAAAATATAATTCGTTTCGCGTAATTAAAGGTTTTCTTCTCTAAAAAAAAAGCTTTATATAATAATAACATATAATCTTTTATTATAAAAGTAACTAATTTAAATATTCTTGTTAATAAATTACCTTAATAATTTCTAATTTTCATTTGTAAATATTGTCCTTATCTTATTACTTTACGAATATTTCTAAATGTCTTTATAAAGAATAAAATAAAACCGGTAAAGGTTAATAAAAAACGGTTAAGGTAAATACAATTAAAAGAATTTAAAACTCGGAAATAACGTTATTAAAATTAAATTAAATAAAACCAATTTTCGCAAATCTAAATTTAATATTATCGGACGTTAGAGCAATTTCAAACGCGTTATAAAAGCCGGCGAAAAAAAATCTTTTTTAACAATACAAATATAATAACGTTATATTAAATCTTTAATATATCGCAAATAAACGCGTTTCAAAATAAAAATTAAAATATATCAAAACATTGAAACCGATACGGAAAATACACAAATATATAAAACGTATTAATATTATAATTAACGTAATATTTTTCGAATTTTATTAAATAATAACTTTCGTAATCGTTAAAAATAAAAAAAACGTTTCGAACCTTATATACGTATTCGAATATATTTATTAAAATATTAAATTTATTTTAAAGTTAATTTATTTATCGTTTAACTATTTTTCTTATAACAATTCTTTAATCGGATATAAATTAATTATTTACGAACTAGCGAAAAAAATTATTTTTCTCGGTAAAAATAATAAATAAAAACAAGGCCTAACCTTAAAAGTTAATAACTTATATTACTATAAACTATTTCCAATTTCCTTACTAAGTTTATTTAAATTTTCTCTATTTTTCGACATTTATAATTACTATATCTATTACTATAAAAAACCTATTAAAAACCTTATCTTATTAAAGTTATAAATATCCTCCTTCGTAATACCGTATTTTACAATTATAACCCGAACAAACTTAAACCACGTACGAAACACCTTTAAATTTTCGTATAAAACCCTTTAATAAGCGATCTTTTAATTTAAACGTATTTAAAATTTTTTTTTTTTTTTTTTTTTTTTTTTTTTTTTACCGTTTAACAAAATTCGACGCTTAATTAACTCTAACGCATTTTACAACGCGCTAAGCAAGTAATAAATTCGCTATATCTTTAATATACTAAAGCCGAATAAAAAACGCTTACGTATCTAAATTAAAAATTCGTTCGACAATCGACTTTTTTTCGGTCGGTGTTAATTTTCGTAAATAAAAAATAATATTAATACGGAAACATTTGTCGTAAATTCGATCTCTTAAAATAAATTCGAGGACATCGTATATTATATAAAACCGTTTATAACTAAGCTTTAAGTTTATTTTTTTAACCTAAAAAACTAGGTTGATTCTGGTATCTTTCGTAAAACGTTCTATATTATTAACGTTAAAAAATAAACGATTAAAGTTACATAATAAAGATAGTAAATAAAACGGGCAACGAACTTATATAAGTAATAAGCTTATATAATACGTTATATAATAAATAAGTAAGCTATATAGTTAAATCCTTTAATAATAAATATTTTTATAAACTTTAATAATTAAAATAAATAATAATATATAATTATATTTCATTTTAAATTTAAATTTAAAAAAGATGTTTATAATACGCTAAATTATTTCTAATAAGAATGTAATTTTATAAACTTATTATAATAAATTAATATATTATATTATCTTAATTATTAAGATTTACTAAAACTTATCTTTTTTATAATTATTTTAACGGAATTTTAAGCCCTTTATATAATTTAAAATTACCGAACTAATTATCGTTCGTATTTTTTTATCGATTTAAAAATTATACTTCGAAATTTAAAAAATTCTCATTATTTTCAAGTAGGTATTTTTAATAGTTTTTATACGGCCGATATTATTTATTATAAGATTAAATAGATCTTAATTACTTCTGTATTTATAAATTTAATTTTTATATAGAAATTTAAAAGTTAATAATATTATATATATTATATAATCATTCGTTAATTTTATAAAAATTAAATACTATAGGCGAGTAATTTATTATAAACTTTCTAGTTAAAAGAATATCGGTTTTATATAGCTCGAATTACGAAATTTAATTTAGTTATTTTAATAAAAAATAGAAAATATATTATAAACTCGATTAAAATAAAAAAATAATTAAAATATCATTGCTATCCTTTTTTCTAGTTAATATTTAGCACTTTTAATTATAAGATTAACGAAGTTATTTTCTATAAACTTAAGATTTATTACGTAGAATTTATTATATTTAAAAGATAAACTTTATTATTTAAAAAGTTTTATTTAGTAAATTAACTAAAAAGTATAAAATATATTAAGTTCGAAAATTATTAATATTATATTAATATCGATTTTGAAATGTTATTTTAAAATAACGATTTAAACTTTTAAAACTTATTATAATAAACTCGAAAATAATATATAATAATAAATAATTTAAATAATTTATTCCGTTATAACTATTTATTTTTTTATTATTAATATTAAATATTACGAATTTTACAACTTATATATTTATTAATTATTATTATCTATTTAATTATAGTAATAAGTATTTTTAAATATATATATATATTAACATAAATAATATCTTTTTATTTATAATTATAATTACGAATATTTTAATATATAATATAATTAATTACTTAATAAATAATAACTTAAAATTAAAATAGTTTTAATATAATACGTATATTATTAATAAACCGCTTTAAATATTTAAAATTAATATTATTAAATCGAACTTATTTAATAGAATTAGTTATTTTCAGCGAAAATATATAAAGATAACTAGTTTTATATAGCTCGGTTTGTTAAAGCTGATTCTGAATCTATACAAGTAGGTGGTGTTAAAAGTTTAAGAACTGGCCGTAAGCTACTAAGATAACTTGAGAATCCAATGGATTACTGAAGTGATCGCTATATTATATTCGGACTGCATTCGTTCCGGTTAACCCCTATCGTTATTGACATCATTATCCGCCCCACCATCTACGCTTTCCATTTGCTCATCCTCATCCTCGTCCTCATCTTCTTCCTGTCCTTCCCCTTCCCCTTCCTCCGCTGCAGACTCCGCCTCGCCATTCGGGCTGGAGCTACTACCATCAGCAGCGGGGCCAACATCCAAGCTCCTGCGCATCAGATTTGGGAACATGAGCTGGTGCGCCTCGTCCTCGTCCAGCAGGTCTTCGGGCGGGACGTCGCTAAGATCGCTCTCATCGTCCGCAGAGTCGTGCACGCTTCTTCCGGGCGTCGAGCTCAGCTCCGCCTCTCCCCCTTCCAGCTCGTCGCCTCCGTCTTTCATCTGCACGTCCCCGTTGTCGTCGTCGGCACCCTCACTACCGGCATCCGCGTCGTCTTCCTTGGCGTAATCGTCGCCGTCTTCCGCGGCCGGGGTTTTGCCACTAGATACCGAGCTGCGACTTCGCGACTTAGCAGCGGCAGTTGCGGACGGCTTAGTCGGGCCCTCCTGCGCGCGCGTCACGGCCTGCTCCGCTTTTCGGAGGATATCGGCTCTCCTGATGCCTGTCTTGCGAGGCGGCCGCTGGGCGCCTTCGGCACCTGCCGCAGCAGGCTTATCCGGCTTATCGGCACCGGCACCAGTGCCCAAGCCGCCCTCCGTGCTCGAGTTCTCGTGGGACTGAGGATTCAAGATGTTGCTAAAGGGATTCGGGGCCTTCGACTCTGATGCATTAAGCTGGCGTTCCTCGTCAAGCTGGCGGGCTCGCTCGCGCTCTTCGAGTAGATCCGAGATCGGTGGACCAGGTAGCGACTTCCCAATCTCGAAGTACATAACCGTGTAGCAGTCGCTGATCAGATCGTCGATGGAGCCGGCCTTCATGAGACCAGCGTTGAGTTTCTTGAGCTCAACAGTCTCCTGCAGGGCGCTGAGGGCCGGGTGGGAGGATGCCTGATCTGAAGCCCAGTCACTGATTCTAGCCGTGATAATGTCAAACTCCTCGGGGGTCGTCGCCTTGAACTCGTCTTCGATGACTGGCCGAATCTGGTACGCCTGGCGGACCAACCGCAGATACGCTAAGCAGCAGGACTGCCAGAGGTCATTGAAATGATAAAAATCGGCCCCCTTCTTGCGCAGACGTCGCAGCAGAAGCTCGAAGTTCGTCCTATCCTTCATAACTGTCAACAGCTTGACTACGAACCTGACATACTGCTCTGTGTACACATGGTGCCGACCTGGTCGTTCGGCATCGCATTTCCAGACGTTCATGACCATCGTTTTCGTGAGCATTGACTTGCTGAGGACTTGGAAAGCGGCCACTGCTTGAACGTTATCGGAATCTTCCGAGTCCTCATCGAACAGAATTCTTGCGTGACGCATGATGATGCGATGTTGCCAGTTAGACCTGTCCTTCTCTCGCAGGTGCGTTAGAATCTTAATGACGTAGGGTTCCCAGTCTTCTGGTTCATTGATCTCATAGCGCTCGCCCCCTTGAATGGCATACGGTTGACGCTGAAGTATATCGGCGGCCGCCTGGGGCTGGAGGTCACCACGCATGACGAGCTTGTGAATGACCGAGACGATCTTGTAGTGAGGCTCTAAGATTGGCTCCTGGCCGTGGCGTGGCTTCGGTAGCGCCGAGACGACTTTGACCGACTTCTCCAAGATAGAGATGACATCCTGAATAGTGGGTCTAGTCTGTCGGTCTCGGTGGTCTAGCGTCGTGTACGGCTCCTGATACATCTTCCAGAGGCATTTTGCCAGCATGTAAGGATTCCTAATATGTTATTAGTGGCTTCCCTCATCGCATGGAAACAAGATAACTTACTTCCAGACCTTAGGCTTTACCGCCATGGCCTTCCTGAAAAGGCCAGCTGCAAACTTCCAAACCTTGTAGTCTTCCATCTGAGAGGAGAGAACTTTAGCATCGGCGCCCGTCTCGTGGATGACCCACTTCTTGTCGGCGTGTTGGAAAGGCTCCATCGCAAAAGGCTCCCGGCTGGAGGCGTACATTCGCATACCGAACTCATGATATAGCTCGTGAAGGGCATCGCAGCTCTCGCCTACGATGTCATCCACGGTATTCCGAGAGTAAGACAGAGCTAGTGTGTAGCAGTGGATCGCACTGCGCTGGTACTTGACTAATTCGGCCCGCTCCTTGTTCATCTTGTCAGCAGTCCAGAGGACGGATTCATCGAGTTCATAATCGAAGCACTCAGCAAGCCTGAGCCAGGCGTCCCACTGGTCGGGTGTGAATTGCAGTTGTTGGCGAAGGAACGTAGCACCGATGCGGAGATCATCGGTAGCGCCTGGGGTTTGCCTCCTATTAAGGTCAACCCCTTTAAACTTGCTGAATGCAATCATCCCCAACAAGAAAAACCATTGATGTTTGGCCAAGGCGCCGTCTGGGGTATTGACGGTAACAGCATCAACAGTGACGTTGCCCCTGAGAGCCTGGTACAGCCGCAAGGGTTGGATTGGTTGTTGTAGCATCGAGGTGAAGTTGCGTAGGTTATGGATGAGTTGTTGGTTGGATTTGGTCTGCCCAATGGCCTGCTGCATATGTTCGATGGTCGCTTTCAAGTCTGATTTGAGCAGGTCTTTCATGGGCATACGGTTCGCTAGGACCGCCACCTTCTCGACAAGGCTCATCGTGTTGCGCCTCTCGAGCTTCTCGGGGGGGCAGCCGTGTTCCTGGAGTTCCCACGTGCCAACTCCGAGCTTGAGACCATAGAGATCGTAGAGAACCTGGCCGAGGTAGTCCTCCCAGTTATCAATCATATGTTGTTTCAACAACTCGTTTTTCATCATCTTGAGGAAGATTTTGTTCGAGGCTTTGCAGTATTTCCGGAGACCGAGCACCTGATGGACCGCCGCCAAGTAATCGGCAAGGTCATTCTCCGGGATGGGGAATCCGTCCTTGTTCTGTGCGATGCCTGCCTTCAGCATCGTGTAGATTAAGGACCAGTTTCTAACCTGCATCTCTCGGAGTTTGTTCAGGTACGTTTGGAAAGAGGTAGCATCCGTGGACTGCTGCATCATGCCGACCCGGACCTCATCCTCGTACATACAGCACACCTGGAGGATACAGCTGAGCTTGATCAGGGCGGAAATACTAGACTTCAAGTGGTCGTCATCTATAATATCGAAAGCGCTGGGATTGTTCAGCGCTATCGTGAGGGAATCGATCAGTAGATCATCTAGGAACTTGAGCATCTTCATGAATAATGGGCGACGCCCCTCGACAGTGCTGCTTAGGAAAGAATCCTTCTCCAAGTCACCAACAACCATCTCAATGCTCTTCAATTGGCACGAGAATTGTTTTGTCGCGTACTTGATCGTATGGTACGCATCGCCCAGACGTGTCCAGAGGAAGAGTCGTAACTCGGTGCTGGCACCCAACAAGAACTTCCAGAGATCACGTAGACCTTGGTTGGCCGTTTCGGTTATCGGTAGCGTACGCCCTTCTGCTGCCGCTGATTCCGAAGGGCTATTCTGATCGCCCACCGGAACATCATGGTCAACAGCCTGAACCGCGGCCGTGTACACCGTTGATGGATTCAACACGGGCTCGAGGCTGTCGATGACCGAGATAGGATTCTTCAGGTCATCTTGGAAAATGCCCAAGAAGAAATCCATCGTCGTGAGTTTGGATATCTCTCTTTCGGCTGCGTGGGCAGAGACTTCTGGCATGACGGCGTTGTTTGGAAGCTGAATCTCTACGACTTCCCGGTTTTCGACGAGGGCGTCACGTAGGCTCTTCCAGCATTGAAGGACGTGGTCCCTAGATACGCCCTCGGTCAGAGTCACCACAAAAACAGCGGACCACAGAAATCTATCCGACAGCGACCGATCAGAATCCGCAGGCCGGTCCCTGCTCCTGTGGGCAGCAAATGCAAACCAACGTCCGAGCCTGCCTTTCGTTTCCACCCGAATACCAAAATCCACCGCACTGTTCGGGTTCGTGATCCGCTCATAGACGTCCATATGTAACTCGAAGAGCATCTGGACCATCCCGTCGATGACAGAGAGTGGTATTGCTGCGGCACTACCTGCTGACTTGGATTGCTCGAGTTCGTAGTGCATGCGGTTGAAGATGTCCTCGTCGTTACGGCTGATGACTTGTACCACTGCAGTCTTCATCGCGTCAGACCACTTATTCGTCAGATAACTTGCACAGACGTGCTTCACCCATTCAAAAGCGACATCCTGAATTCCGAGCCAGTCGTCATTGATGGACTGAGCAAAGGCCCTGAGACCCTTCGTTTCGTCGAACGGCGGCGTCTCAGTCTTCTTCTGGGAGCCTGGCTTAGAGTCTTCGAGAAAGGATGAGAAGCCAATAGACGACGCCTCCTTTTTGTCCAAGAATAGCTTCGTGCTTTCCTCGTCGTATTTAAGGAGAGAGTCCCGTATATCCGTCATAAGGGGCCGGGTCACCTTCGCAACACGGCTCTCGGCCGCACACGAGTCGACCACCTCAGCGAGGCGATCGAGGGTGTCACGGTCGGTAACTCCCAGATTCTCGATTATATTGCGAGTCATCTGGAACAGATTCTGATCGGCAGCTTGGAATGGTTGTAGTTGGGCGGCTAACAGGGCATTGTTGTCAAGGGTTCCACCGGCCGCCGTTTCCCTTCGCCGCGTCCTTTTGCTCCTCTTCTGATCGGCAGCTTCCTCTTCCCCGGCATCGGGGAGTCCTGCAACAGATTGCGAGCGTTTTCTCGACAGTACAGAAGCGCTGCGTTCGACCCGTGGGTTCTCGGACGGACTAGCGGTATCGGCTTGCGTTTCCTTGGGAGACTCTTTTTGATCTTCCTTGGCGGATGGTAGTGCGACCTCCGTTTCCGTCTCAGTTGGCGATGCTGTCCCAGTCTGTGGTTCTTCATCCCCCCGCAGCTTTGGTCGCTCGGCCAGCATTTGCACCTCTTCCTGCTGGGAGGCTTCGGGCATGTTAGGGATATCGATGGTAATGGCATCTCCGGAAGGGCCATGAAGCGCCTCGAAGTGTATGATAGCCATGCCCAAGTCGGCCCACGACGCAGCGGGGACATGGAGGACGAACTTCGGCTTGGGTTGGTCAACAGAACGTGGTGCGATCTTCGGGGGCGCGAGGGACGACGTCGAATCCGGCAGAAAAGGGTAGGGGTCGAGATATTTCTTCCTCAGAAGCTGTGGCATGGAGCGCTTGAGGAATGGCGTCATGATGGGATGGGATAAGGAAAGATCATCGGAGAGGACGTCTAGTTGGGACTTCAATTGCTCGCCCGCAAATCCCTCGGCGAGGGACGGGGGTAGCACCTCGTCGACGGCCGGGTCGTCATCGAGTTCAATGGCAGCTTCGAGACAATACCGGCTGGTTCGCGCACTGTGCAGGAAGGCAGCAACACGGGCGGCCCTCCTCCAGAGTTCAGCATCGGACGGATCATGATCGAGCGCGGCACTAAACTCCTCGAGAGCCTTCCGGGCCTGGTCAAGCAACTCCTTGTTCCCGAACAGAGCGAGGGCATCTTCTCCGCGGGTCTTAGCCTGATGTCGGATACAGTCGAGTATGAACTGGGCGTGATTCTTGTATGCTAGATACAGCGTCTGTGGCAAGCTGCTATCACTACCGTCAACGTCGGCCGGGGCAGCATCGAGGGATTGGGCCAGGAAGACCTCAATAGGGAGATGAGGATGCTGTTCAAACTGGCGCTCGGCACGGTCGAAGTCGGTAGTGCTTTCGGGATACCTGAAGATATCCGACTGGAAGAGGGATCCGTATGCCTCGACAGCTTCTGCATAATGGGATGGACCCTGGGCGTGGAACTTAAGAGCTGTCTGGAAGCGTTTCAAGGCCTCATCGATATGAAGCTCGCGAGTGGTATCAATCTCCTCATCGACGCTCTCTTCAGGTTCAAGATTGATAGCGGAGAAGGGCGGCATCGTGAGGCTCTTCGAAAACTACATCCGACGCACTAGGGTCACAGCGCCAGCTGGGAGGCCAGCTAGGAGGAACAGATGATGAATGCGCCGTGCAGATAGGTCCGTAGTAATCGCAGGAGTATGTGGGATAACATGGATTTAATCCATTGCTTGGTGTTTCCACAAAACCGTCTCAGCTAGCGCTAGATATGTAGCGAACGGATCCGGGATGGTATCAAATGGTGTATTTGAGGAAAGCTTCCAACTGAAAAGCTGTATCTACGACTTGGAAGGCATCTGACGTTACAATATTGGAGGTTTGTTCGAGTTACAGAACGCGACCGCGGACAAGTAAATGTACCTATAGTGTAGCTTCCATTCGTTCTTGATGCGAGAATTCGGGGACTTGGACAATTAACGCAACCTCTACATGCCAAATTGGTGATATGAAGGGATGTCCCGAATTGAAAAGGTACATACATGTATATGGATAATTACTGGGTATCATTCATGGAAGTTTGTTAGCAACTACCGACGGGAGCTCGAGCTTTCACTTTTGGGGCCACACTTTGCACCTCCTACGGGGTGCACCTGTACGTCACTGAAGCTACCTATTTAAGCCCTTTCAATGCTAGTGGTCTCAGATAAGGTACTCCCCGACTGTAGCGTCCGCATGCCAATCGGCCCAAGCCACACCGGATCTGGGACCGCAATGAACCGTTCCAACCCTTCCTGATCGCTCGTGGCTGGAAAAGCTCCCAACAAGGCCCATCAGTAATTATCGACGTTGTTAGCCTTGGCTTCGTTTCTTCAGATTTCCCTGTAACACTCTCACTTCACATTTTTCTTGTTGGTGAGCTGCCGAATACATTATCGATTGCGAAAAGCTGCCCCTTTGGATTTATAAGCTATAGTCCTTCCATCGATAGCATGCCAGCAGTTCCGATTGTGATTGTCCAATTCTCCCCGCTTCTCTTATAGAGTGTCTATAGCGACCTATTCCTTTTCGCCCGGTTAACCACTTGCCGAGTGTTATTTCTATCTTTCCCCTATTCCCATCGTCTTCCAAGAACACTCGACTCGCCGTGTCCCACCTTACGCCTTACCCAACCCTATATCTTCTCCCCTTCTCCGCCGCGCCTCCTCGAGGTGTGTCTCCCGCCACAATGCCAGCGCCCGCCGTCCCAGAGTAAGTCGCTAATAGCAGGTGGCTTTTTCATGAATAGGCCGGTCCGGATGAAGGAACAAGGGCTGATCGATAGCGCAGAATCACCGAGGAGGTCCTCCACGAGTCAATTGATGCGCGAACGGAATCTTTAATATCGCTGCGCGAACTCGGACCCCCCGACCTCGTCCATCTCTTGAAGCAGAACCTGCGCAATCCCGGCAAACAGACGGGAGTCTATCACCATGTCACCGGCGTAGATGCCTCCTCCTCCGCCAGTCTGGCTGCCTATATAAACACCCTCACATACACCAAGGAGCATGGACAGCCTGCAGCTCACAAGATCGTCGAAGGCCTCTACTGCTGCTACAACGCCTTCTCGAGACTTGACATGCGCGTCCACGTCACCATTCCTGGAACCGTAGAGAGTTATTGTGTGGATGAGAGGGGTGAAAAGCGCAAGGCTACCGACGAACTGTGGCTCGAAACCTACCTCTGCAGTGTCCTGCGCGCCTACTCGTATGCTGACGACGGCAGCGGCGATACCATCCGGAAGATCATGTGCGTGAGGCGATTCAACCCCGTCACTAGCACGGAGACGGAACACCGATTCCTGAGCGCCGCCGAGCAGCTATTTTTCAGAGGTCAGTATACCTAGTCCCTCATAGTTGCATTCTGGCCGAGGCGTTGACATATGGCGACGAACAGGATGGCAACTGGGCTCCGACTCAGTCGTTCAAGTCCCCAACAACGTCTCGAACCATTTGACAGCTGGCCTCCTCAAGTACTTCCACACCACCGGACGCTTTGCTTCTGCCATCAACCTTTTCGAAAAGCTACGAACCCAAAATGTTGAGGTGTCGTCGTTGCTGGCCAAAGTCTTGTTCATGGGCCAAGAGGAGGTTCGGGGTGTTCGTGTCTTGTACCAGGCCCTCAAGGACTCACCTATGGACTACGTCATGCTGGATGCCCAGGCCGAGTTCCTGCTGAAGAAGGCTCAGGCCGCTCAGTCTCCTGAGCAGAGGGAGGAGAGACTGAAAATGGCTCTGGGCTGTGCCGACCGTAGCACCATCGCCGCTCCCAGTGAATTCGGAACCTGGGCCAGGCTTGCCCAGATCTACGTTGCGATGGAAGACTGGGAAAATGCCCTGACTATCCTCAACTCGTGTCCCATGTTTACATATCAAGACAAGGACGCGCCCCTCATGCCTGAACCCAAGAATGTTTTCCTCCCTGTCCTGCCCGAGACCCGTTTGGATGAGATCGACAGCGAGCCTGAGTCTAGGTACGAGGAGCAGGTCGATCCAAGCCTATTGAATCTCCGAGCCGCGTCTTACCGTGGCACTTTCAAACAGGCTTATAACATTCTTACCGAGATGACGGCTAAAATCGGCTGGGACCAGCTTTTAAAGATTCGAAGCTCCGTATTCGTCATGGAGGATGAGTACAGAAGCGAGAGACAGGACACGACGCAGCCCGCCCATGCGCGGAATCCTAGCACTGATGGGCTGCGCGGGACCCCTGATGCCACGGTGAATGATGACGAGTCGGACGAGGAGGATGAGTCGAAGGATGCGAACCCCAGTGATACCCCCCCGACCGTACCATCGTCGCTTACCAACGGCAACGGTACAAACGAAGAATCCTCCGTCGAGAAACCTATACATACCATCGACCCGGGCGAGGTCAAAGCAGATGGCGACACGGTATGCTCCCCTAGAATGACCGCAAGCAAGCAGGGTGGACCCGCCTGCCATTTTCCCACAATCCCTCAGTAGAATCGTTCAAGTCACCAGGAAAGTTACGCTAACACGCAATGCAGAGCGCGACGACCGATGAGCACCTCTCACGGCTAAACAACAAGCGCCTGTGTGAGAGGTGGCTCGACAGTCTCTTTATGGTTCTCTACGAAGACCTCCGCGTATATACTATCTGGCGGACGCAGATGGCACAATACCGGGCGCAGTCGATGCAATACAAGAAGTCGTCCGAGGAATGGGAGATACTGGGCTCTCTGGCAGAACGCCTGCATCACCACGACGAAGCCGTCGAGGCGTACCGAGCCTGTCTTGGCGCACGATTTAGCCCGAAAGCCCTCACCGGCATCCTCCGAATGTACGAGAAGCAGAAGAACACGCGAGACACGATAGCGTCCGTCATCCGCCTGGTGACCTGGCAGTATCGTTGGTACTCGGAGTTCTCGCCCGAGCTGCTCCACACGATACGCTCGCTGATCGAGGAAGAAGGAGCCGTCAAGGTCCGGTCCATCATCCAGGCCACGAGCCTGCCGCAGAGCGTGCTCGACCTAACACATCATTATGCGGCGCTGTGCGCCACGTTCCGGAGCAGCGGGACCGACGGTTGAGATCGATGTTTTGATAACCTAGGAAGGGGTGTGTCTGCCATGATATCCCGCTGTATCCATTTGTTGTATTCTGTATTTGCGTGAGCACAGCCGAGGAGCGATGCCTGCCCATTGCATTAAATATTGGGGCACCTTCTAGCCGGTAATATAGTTTAATCCATCCCAGAAGCGAATCACGAGTTCTGCTGGCGAGGTGGGCATCAGCGGCAGCGTTCATTACGAAGCCACACGACGACAAAATCTGCAATAGCCGTATTATGCTCAATATTACCTGGCAGAAATACTCATACCACCAGCTGCGTGGCGACGGAAGGAATGGTTCTAGAGTTCGTCTCCTGGCGCATGGGTCAAGGTAGTGCCTGCAAGAATAATTCTAGATTCTGGTTCACCAAAGGAATGGCGCGAACGATAACTTCCCCATCTTCGAATCTTCTCAAGGAACAGTGACAGACATCTATCATTCAGGGGACAGCCTTCTTCCATGCCAGGCAGGTAAGTCACTCGACAAGATTAGTCAGAAGCTCTCCGTAAACCGCCCGCTCCAGCTCGTCATACATGGCCGTAGCGACGGGGTCCCCATGCGGCAGCACCTGCACGAACATGGCGCCCGCAACGCCCGTTTCGCGGTCGATCCACCACCGTCCGTTAGTCATTCCGCTCCACATGAGACTGCCCCTCCTGCGTTTGCCCTCGACATCCTGCATACTCAGCAGGCCGCCCAGCCCGTGGTCCAGCGCCGCGCCGCGCGGGATCTCGGGCGCGAACGCGTCGCGCGCATAGTCCGCAATCGCCATCAGGATCCCCTGCTGCCCCGGGTTCAACTGCGGCGCGAAGAGGAGATCCGTTGTAGAGGGGCTCAGGAGGCGGTGGGAGAGGATTCCCTGTAAGAGCTTTGCGTAGTCGGCCGGCGTCGAGAACAGCCCCGAGCCGCCCGCCTCCATGGGGTGGTCCTCCGGGATGGGTGGATCGCTGGGCTTCAGGGTCCCATTGTTGGCGTCGCTGGCGTCGCGGACCTGGAACGCCAGGGCGCGCTGCTCGAAGTCGTCAATCGAGCGCGGCCAGAAGGTCGTCGACGCCATGCCCAGGGGCTCGAAGACGTGTTCCCGCATGTACGCGCCGAGCGCCTGCCCTGTTAGGATGGTTAGGAGGTGCCCGGCCCAGTCGTACGCCACGCCGTAGTACCAGCCTTCGCCCGGCGCGAACTTCAGCGGCGTCATGATGCCCTCTAGGGTCCAGTCGGTGTACTTGGTTGTCCGGCCGGTGGATACCGACCACTTGATCAGATCCGGGTCTGCCACGTCGACGCCGATGCCGAGGGTGTGCGATAGAAGATGGCTAGCGCAAAGTCAATCTACTCTGCCACAAAACATGCGCAGCATACAACGTGGCCCGTCTTACCGCAGTGTCATGGGTTTAGTATTTTCCTGCAAGATAGGCTTGTCGTCTTGGTCGAATCCGCGCAGGACCTGCAAGGAGCCCAGCTGTGGCACTTTCGGCCGGATGTCATCGTCAAGGGCGATGAGACCGGCCTCAACGAGTTGAAGCATGCAGGTTGCCGTTATGAGCTTGGTCATCGATGCAATCCACGATATCGACTCGACGGTATAACCTGGGGATGTGGGCTCAAAGCCCAGACGCCCTGCCGCTCCGGAATAGAGGATGCCTACTCTAGCTCAGCCGAATGTCCGCAGCCCTCTCGGACGATTTCGAATAGACGAACCATTCTTATCCACCACCACAAAGCCAGCTGCCAGCAATTTATTCTTGACATCCCTCTCACCGGGCGTGACCACGTGAGAGTTGAGGATGCGATCCAGCGTATCCATAACGAGGGCAGCCAACTTGAGGGGACAGAAGATATATCGTTACAGAGTACCGTATGAACGCGACACTTGCTTGCTAGTCACCGGTGCAGTATATCAAAACCGATGTCAAATTAGCACGGAATTCTCCAGTTCAACCTGTCCACGGAACTTGAAACTTCGAATTCAAGCATCTTAAATAGATAAAACGAAGCACATGGCTATGAGCAATTGCGTGCATCTCGAGCAGGGCAAGCCCGAGCTGTGAGTCTGGTCCTCCAGGAGCTGCATACAGCTGTCGCCAGTGGTTTTCTCGTCGGGGGTCACACCTATGAAGCCATCGCCGACTTTCCTGGGTTTGTCGTTCAGCAGGGGAGGAAGTTCACCAATAAAGTACGAGCTGACGCTGAGACCCACATCGATCATTATGAATCATACTTGGCATGACAGCAAGCTTGTCATCCAGGTCGCCTTCAGTGTCGTACCAACACGATGTAAATCGCTGTTCGCGCGATTAGTTGGGACCGGGGAAGGGAAAAGTAAGGAAGGATAAAGAAGAAATGAAACGAGGAAAACGTCGAAGGTGCCTGTCTCCCAATAAGCTACGTAAGAGCTCGGTCAATGGCATACCCAGCGCTAGGATCCCTTGATTGGTTCGTCCTGCTCGAATACGTATGGTCCACCGCAAGGACGAGCTGATGTCATTGCATTCATTGGCCCCCATCAGATGCTAGTGATAGTTGATGCACTACAATCTTATCAATCTCATCAGCCCAACATAATGACCTCCTCACAACTAGTTTATTCATGTGTCCCGCCGCCCCCATTGACAATTCGACCGGGGAATTCCAGGCGGTGAAGATTGGACCTCGACGTAACTGACGATCGGGCCCTTCCCGATTAACGCATTCGCGATGACTGGGAGCTCTCATGTGGATGTTATGCTGGTAAGTACCCCCATATTTATACGGCTTATCCATGCATAATTTATTAATCGGAGCTGGACGCTGACGTCCATGCTCGTAGGCCGGCGCGGCCGCAGCTTTCACCGTCGACTTGATGGTCTACCCCTTGGACACATTAAAGACGAGGCAGCAAAGTCGGGATTTTCTCAAGACCTTCGCCGACCCGTCTGCCAAGGCCAAGATCCCGTCACGGGACTTCTTTAAAGGCCTGTACCAAGGGATCGGCATTGTCATCGTAGCTACGCTACCGGCAGCCGGGACGTTCTTCACCACGTACGAAGCCGCAAAGTCCTTCATTGGCAGGCATGGATCGGCTATCTCGCTTCCGCAGCCCATGGCCCACTCGGCCGCGTCCGCCGTCGCCGAGTGCGCCTCCTGCCTGGTCCTGACGCCCGCGGAGGTCATCAAGCAGAACGCCCAGATGATACAGCGGCGATCCGAGGCCTTCAACGGGTCGACCTCGCTCGAGGCGCTGAGGCAGCTGGGCGGCGCGGGTGCCGGGCGCAAGCTCCTTTCGGGGTACACCGCCCTGGTCGCGAGGAATTTGCCGTTCACCGCCATTCAGTTCCCCATCTTCGAGTTCCTGCGCGCAAGGATCTGGGGCCGCCGATCATCCGCCACGCGGGGACGGGACGCGCACGGTGAACTCGGCAAGAGGCAAGAGGAGAGTCTGCTCGAGACGGGCGTCCTCACGGGGGCTAGTGCGGGATTGGCCGGTAGCTTCGCGGCCGCCGTTACGACGCCCATGGATGTCGTCAAGACAAGGATGATGCTCATTGCCGGGGATGAGCAGGATGTCAAGCAGGGTTCCCATGACCGGGCCGGGTACATGTCGAAAACCGGCCTGGCCGTAGCTCGTGAGGTCGTCGCTGAGAGGGGTGTTGCCGGCCTCTTCCGCGGCTCTCTTATCAGGGCCGTCTGGACGGCGGTCGGCAGCGGTTTATACCTGGGCATGTACGAAGTGTCGAAAGTGTGGTTGACGAGAGGGAAACAGGCCGATGAGAATAACTTCATATAATAGACCGTGTAATATCATTGCAAACTGCCCTGGAATAGCTTCGTCTTCATCATAATAATCATTAACATTTATAGCTAGACCTAACATGTCAATTCTTACACACAAGTCAACACGAAAACCGCCGAAACAGGTGGCCGGGTATAATACAGCTCACGCGTCACTCAATCGAGAGGAAAAACAGAACAATATGGACAATATAGGTCATAAACCAAAATTTCAGCTAGTAGTTCCTCCCATATGATCTGCATAAGGCTATCTCTATCTAATTGAATAAATTTATAATGTAGTCATAAGATATAAAGGCCTAATTGTTAACTTTGGTGTGAACTGGGATTTACCTATATTGAATCATAAACGAAATTTCGGCGGAAGAGGGAATTTGTACTTCAGCCGGTAGGTCTGTCTCCTGCACACATACAGCTTGATTATACTGTATTAGAATCGCCCTTTAGTATGTTGTCTACCTCAGCCGACGGGTGCTCGAATGAGTCGCATGCACTTCCATTGCCCGCTATGCACAGATTAAAATAAACGAGGCTATTTTCCTTGATCCATGGATCGATAGAGGTATTGTAACTCACTTGAGGCCTGTCTTAACAGTGTTCGTAATATTGGATCCATTGCCTTGGAGGGTGCGTGCTGCGAGTTAGGATTGCACCAAGAAACCGCGTTGTTGTCTTCTGATTTTCCTCCCGCCTTTTGATATATGCCTTTGACTAAACCTTTACGTTTAAACAAATCCACAAAATTACTTCTCTGATTGGTCGATAAAAGAAGCCCTGGCATTTCCATCTTCTGGCACAGATTTCTTAGATGTCACGGGCTAAGTGTTACCGGTGCTCGATCACTCGCATGGGGTATACCAGTATTACTTCCTAGGCCTACCACCTACCCCTGAGATGTAATTCGGATATGAACAAGCTGGGTGGGCTTATGCCTATGGCGGCTACGATGGAGTATATCTACACACCTTTGTAGGTTTTAGGAACGAAAGGGGTAACAATGTCCCTTTAGGAGCCGGTATCTCCGAGGCTTCTTTTATTGAAAGCGTAGATTGTCGTTACGTGCGAAAGCCCTTCGCAAGTATTTCGTCGCATATCAGGGATCCGTATCTAGGCTCGTAAAAATTCTTTTATCCACCGTGAGTGTATGAACGCTCCCTCTTGTGACAATGACGCACACTCAAAATTTCACAGCATGGCCAATCTCCTTAAACCCCCATGTTTCACAATGTGCCTAGAAAGGGTTTACGGGACGCGGTAGGCATCCGCACGCTCACGGGATATGTAACGACTCGAACGTCCTCACCGTTGCACCTTCCGGATGCGACGCTCGACCTCGGTGCATCCTTCGCACACGGGGATCTGCACTCAGATCCAGCAGTAAACGTGTCGGCTGCATAATAATGCGTCCGGTTTGGTCAGATTCGCAAAAACTGAAATACGTTTTTGATGTGGCGTTGATAGGGTCGCGAGCAAAGGCCCCAAAGGACGGATTTGCCCGTTCGGAAGATCCGAATCGTTAGGAATGAGTTGGTCACCGACTGGCTATCAAGATTGAGACAGTGCCCGTGCTAAACTAGTAAGGCGAAGGCGGGAAAGGGATGGTACAGCTTAATATTGAACTCGTCCCGAGTGGGAGGGTTGGATAGACGAGCTGCGAATTCTGATTGAAGATACGCTTCACTCGCATAATCTGGATAGAAGTGCCTTTTAAGAGGTGTGCCATTTCCATTTCTACCCCTGCGCGCCAGATCTCGCAATTTGGCGCCATTTGATCGTCCTATCGGTGAGATAGACACTCTTTGTGGCCGATTGTACCAGTCTTTCCTACGATGGCGCGATAGGCCCACAACCTAGGACACATACTCAAAATGCCAATTGCAACACTCAACGGTTGGAAAAGGTGCGGTGAGTCTACGCGGACTCTCCGTGCGGCTATTTCAGGGCCACCAACCCATCCGGTTTCGTCTCGGTTTGTGCATTTACTTCTTTCTGAGCCGACGAACATACTCACCTCTAAAGGCCACCCACACTGATCATACAAGCCAGCTATCGTAGGCAGATAGTGCCGTCGAAACGAAATCGTCTTGGTGCCACTGTTCCCTCTCTGCTCCTCTCTCACTCTCTATCCTCCCCTGAAGGCGGGGTGTCCAACATAAGACGCACACCGTCATGGTATCGGCACAGTCACCACGGCAGGGCGCAGAAGCTCCTGTTGTGGCCTTCCCAGAGAAGGGCTCAGCAGAGGCTTCAAGGGTAGAGGTTACGGCGTTGGGTGATGAGAACAATACGCCTCCGGCGAATGGCAGGTTGGGATTCCTCGTCGCATCACCGTATACCGAACAGGAGCACCTTCTCGATCTAGATAGCCTAGACGCAGAGAATACCCTGCTGGCAGAGGCGCTTGCATTCATGAAGAATGTGCGTCCGGATTACGCCACGGCTTCCTATATCGAGTCATTCAACTGGGACGAGATCATGGAGGAACTCACGAGGTTGGCGCTACAGAGGGGTCACCGGTGGAGAGAGACATCCTTCTTCATCGTCGCCTTCCGGTCACAAATCCCGCCGACGACGGCATATGAGGACCTTGGCGTGTTGGACAAGGCAGCGCATGCGGAAGCGACAGCGAGCGGCGGATTCCTGAAGTAGGTATTGACTCCCGCTTCTAGGATGGATTGGTGCATTGACCCAGGATAGATACTGGTTTGGTAGCCCCGATAACGAGGGAAGGAACCTTGCAACCTGCGTGTGGAGGTCGCTGAAGGATGCGAAAGCGGGAAACGTCGGACCGGCGCATCGCAGAGCGGCCGGGGCGACTCGAGCGATGTATTCTCATTGGAAGATCGACCGGCACAGACTCACCATTAGAGACGATCTGCGGAGCTGGGAGCTCGTGGACTGGACCGACTGAGTGGCCGGCAGAACGAAGAGATAAGCAACTGTACGCGCCTGTGAGTGCAATGGGTGGTAGTAGCCTTCTGCAAGCTGCAAGGCGGCACGATATCGACTTGAGTGGTAATGCGACTGGAGCCGCCGAGATCAGGGAGAGGCAGGATGCGGTTGGCGAATGGGATCTATCACGCAGTGAGGGATGTGCAAGCTTTAATTTTCCGTTTCGGTTCCTTTCTTCGCCTCATTGCTTGTTAAGGGTAGAAGGGTGGCAGCGAGGAGTGAGAAGGAGTTAACAGGTTTTTCCTCTCCCATGGTATCCTCCCGAGATCGTCGGTCCAAGGCATCTTAATAGAGCAAATTAAGTTGCAAGCATGTTGGCCCACATGTGCTTCTTACCGTCTTCTTGAGAGCTCGGTATAACGGTTCGCTCCCTGGACAAACAGTGCACCTGTTCCTGCATTGCGATAAAACAGACGGGCAAAGTAGGGGATAGAAGGGGTTAGGTCTTCAATGTATACTATTCCCGTTACCTATCTTGTAGAACCAAGTCGTACCGGAGGTTTATACGCCCTCAACACCGGTCTGGTATCTTCCTACTTGATAGGGAGGGGTAGAATTCGACCAGCGAAGGAGAGTGAATAGTCGGATTGATAAAGTAGCAAGATGAGATGACGTTGTTTTTGAGGCTCATCAAGGGAAGCTGATTTGCGGAACGAGGACGTTGACATACATTACCATATGGTGCGTGGGGGTTCAAGAGTGGGATGAAGGTGCGCGCACATATAAGGCAGTCAAGCTTGAGGTCCACTGGGGCTGCTAGGCTTGAAATGTTTGAAGCTCTGGGTGGTGTTTGGCTTGGCTGGGATAGAACCAAGTCCCCCCTTCAGGTGAATGGAGGGGTAAACTCTCCAAATAAGCCAAATAAGGGAGTAGCCATGCACCTACTGAGGCAATCTAGTTTCTGCCGACTTACCCCGCCCCGCTCTTCAGCCCGCACACAACGAATCCACATAATTCCTGATGGCCAAAATCTTCACAGGCGAAGAGGCCGATAAGTTCCTGTGCCAAATCAACATCAGCTTTGACGCCAATATAACGCCGTTTTTTGCCAGGCCGCATACACTTTACGAATCTGGTCAATCACGCAGTTTCCGTCATCGCCAAATTTGTTTCCTCGGAATCATCTAGCGCCCACTACGAATTGACCTTGAGATACCTACGCAGACCGAGCCACCACTAAGAGAGATCATGGCCACTGCCGACCCGTCGAAGGATGTGCCACTCAAGGCGGTTCAAGTAGAGGCGCTGGTTGGTTACTCCTATTCACAGCGGCTCCGCGACGCAGGCCAGGCGGGGAATGCTGACTTGGAGATTCGTATAGGTCGTCATGAAGATAGTCAAGCACTGCTCCGCTAGCTTTCCCACCACCGCCACCGGTTCTATCGTGGGCATGGATAGGGATGGCCTTCTCGAGATCACCAATACCTTCCCCTTCCCTACCACCGACCTTTCCAGCGTAGACAGCAGTCACCAGAATGATGCTTCGGCCCTCGCAGCCGCCGCCCCCCGCGCAAAGGCGAACATCCTATACCAGAACGAGATGATCCGCCACCTCAAGGAGGTCAACGTCGATGCTAACAACGTCGGCTGGTACACGAGCGCCGCCATGGGGAACTTCGTCAACCTCGGTTTCATTGAGAACCAGTACCACTACCAGCGCGAGAACGACAAGGCCGTCGCCCTTGTCCACGACGTCAGCCGAAGCTCCCAAGGCGCCCTGAGTCTGCGCGCCTTCAAGCTGAACCCGAACTTCATGACTGCCTTCAAGGAGGGCAAGTTCACGACCGAGAGGTGAGCGCCCGACATCGACTCACACGCTCTCCCGCCCCCCTCGCGAAACTAACTCTTTCATAGTCTGCAGAAGTCTAAGCTGTCCTTCAAGGACGTCCTAGTCGAGCTCCCCATCAACATTCACAACTCCCACCTCCTAACATCCTTCCTCCATCAACTGCCTGCCCACCCCACGGAAGGAGATGTTGCGCTGCCTACGTCTCTCTCGGACCTCGAACGCGATCCTGTAAAGGCGCCTCTTTATCCTTCCATCGACACTCTGGACCTGTCCATAGACCCCTTCCTCGAGAAGACGTGCGATCTCCTGCTCGACAGCATCGAGTCGCATTATACCGAACTAAACAACCACCAGTACTACCAGAGGCAACTGGCGCGCGAGCAAGCCAAGATCACGGCTTGGCAAACCAAGCGGAAGGCTGAAAACGCTGCTCGCCTTGCTGCCAAGCAACCAGCCCTGCCGGAGGATGAGTGGCAGCGGATATTCAAACTGCCGCAGGAGCCCAGCCGTCTTGAAGGCATGCTCAATGCGAAGCAAGTTGAGCAGTATAGCAAGCAGGTCGACGGCTTCACTGCGGGAGTCACAGCGAAGATGTTTGCCGTCAGGGGGAACCTCCTACCGGAGTAAATATTTATCGAGTGGAAGGTGTTATTATGATATGCATCAGGCTCGGCGTTGGGCGGTCTAACGGTTCATGAGGTTTTCTGCGACAGCTTTCATATACACAGTTCTAGAGAGCGTTGTTCCTACTCTGTCGCTCGCGAGTTAGACGACGTGACTTCACAGAAGTAGGCCAGGGCCGGGTGAGCTTGAGTGGGGAAGGGATGAACAGCGCGATAGTCCAGTATTATGGAGGTGGAGTGGGATCGCCGATACTACGGTTGCCTAAAAATAGGTGGGGGAATGGACACTTCTATGCCCGCATCAAAAAGTTTATAATCAATGGAACAAGCTGAAGTGGAGGCCGTGCGAGACCATGCGACTTCCTCCTGAGAGGATGCCAGTTGTGCCACTCGACTTTTGCCTTGCGAAGTGTGATCTCTTAGTAAATTTGTCATCTTGGTTAAACCTAGCGACCGATCGTGGCTCCTGAACCTAGTCTGTAGTCGCTCGCTACGACGTCTACGTGATACTAGCTTCTATGTAGAAAGAAGGGGACAGCGGGCTCAGCTCGAATAGTTACGAGC
This sequence comes from Monosporascus sp. CRB-8-3, assembly GCA_004155055.1. Classification (NCBI taxonomy): domain Eukaryota; kingdom Fungi; phylum Ascomycota; class Sordariomycetes; order Xylariales; genus Monosporascus; species Monosporascus sp. CRB-8-3. Next base: position 39,269 of record QJNZ01000826.1, read on the forward strand.
ATAAGCATATGTGACTATAAGCAGGCACATACAGACCTGCAATGTCTTTGGATAGTCATTCCCCAAGGGCTAGTACTTACTGATGCTGCAAACAGCGTTATACGGACTCGTCTGTGAAATCTGCATAGACCACTTCCTTAATATCTCCACGCCCGGCTAGTTATGAGCACCCAGATCATTGGCTTATAACAGACGCATATAACTTGTGCCGATAAGGAGTTCCTGTGATTATAGGTTATGTAGCTGGGATGCGCCTTTTGCGGATGACGCCCCTGTCAGAACCCCTTTGGGTCCCAGTGACACACAGGTGAGGACCATACGTGTATATATAAGGGGCTACGCCGCCGCATAATTACAAGGAGGGCCTGCACGAATGTTATCTTTTTATTGACTCTACTGCGAAATACATTCTATGCTGCTTCTGCTTTTTACTCCCTCCCACCGTTTTCCCTGACAGCCCCGAGGTGGAAAGGGGGTGGGGACGGGGGCGTTATATCTTCTACCAGATCCCCAAGGGGCGACTAATTGACGTCCAGCTTGTATGCCTTCGGTACGGCACGGATTCGGCATTGTTGGCATGGGGCGTCGGCTGTTGTAGTTGTATACAGGCAGAGAAGAGCCAGTTAAAGACGTGAGACCCCCAAGAACGAGAGAGGGAAAGAAGTATATAAGTATATCATAGTTCAAATATATGATTAGAGTTTTTTTCCCAGATAATTTACGATTACGAGTATTTTTCCTTCCCCGATAATCACCTTATCCTGGCATCCACTCCCGTTTGCAACACCTAGCCCATCGACAAGTTCCTATAAACCATTCATCACTGTCTGAATACACTCATCTTTAAATAAGTCGGACCCCCCCCTTACGCTCCACCCCCTTAACGCGCCACCCTACAACCGCGTTACGCGTTAATTCATTTACTGATTTTTTTTCCCTATAAAAACCTTTTTAATAACGTTTTAAAAAATTAAAAAAAAAACTATTTTTTTATTTATTAAAATCTACGCTTTCGAATAATATATAACTCTTAATTTAATTCCGTACGGTTTAAGCAATAAATAAAATAAAACGTAAAAAACTTTTACGTTTAACCTTTAAAAATTACCAGGTTAATAAGTGATATATTATACGCCGTATTAATAATATACTTACGCGGGAAAAACTTAATAAAGCTTAATAAAAATTATTACAAATTTAAAAAGAAAATTAATTTATTAAGTTATTATACAAAATTATTTAAACTATACGCTACCGTATTCCCAATTTCGCCTTTACGCTTAACGGCTCCTAATTAATAATAACAGCCTTAAATACCTAAAAAAAAAAAAAAAA